>BOPP01000443.1:10952-25751 GCA_017312745.1 Gryllus bimaculatus
ATCTCTTGTCTGTCTTCTCTTCTTCTCCTCGTCTCCCTCAACATTAGACAGGCGGTTTAGTCCATTGGCGCGCTCCTTATCTAACCATCTTCTCCTGGGTTTACGCAATGCTCTGTCCTTCTTCACCTTTACGCGCGACATGTAGCGCTGAACGTCACCTTTGGCTCTTGGATATCACATATTGTCGTTGGGTGTCTTTCAAGCCGTTGTTTCTTTTGCCTCTATTCGTTACTCAGGACATGTAGTTATCCTCCCGGTAATTTATCTCCAGTGCTGTCGAGACATCTTTTCAAGGTTCTTGTAGATATTCTTCGTTGTGATACTCTTTTTTCTGCTGAATTGGTACCGTATTCTTTGTAACATTAACTGTCCTCATTCTTGTTAACTTTACTTCGGCTCGGGGGCTCCCATTGGATGTTTCCCTGTTCTTTAAAAATCTGCATCGCTCGGACTGATGAAGTCTTACTGTGTGGTGCTCTATGGAAGTTCATATGTGTCATGCTAACTTTGCTACTCCAAACAATTCCCGCAAGGTCTAAAATGTCATAACTTCTATAAAACTTTAGCATTTGTGTCTTTGCAGAGCCTTTCCTTTGAGCGCTCATTAAGCCGCTCTTCTTGATTGTGCCAACACATCCATATTAGAAATGCTTTTCTATCTTGCCGCTGAAATATCACAACTTTCCGCCAGATATGAATACTCTCACATCCACTATATGAAAATCTAAAGGTTATTAACTCCTGTTAAATAGATGATCTGGTTAGTAATTTCACTAATATCCGGAATTTTACCTCTCCAAATGGGTAGTTGAGCCTTTGGGAATAGCTCATTGGATTTGGTAAATTGTAGATATACTATAAGATAGATTATTCCTGCTTTTACTGTTTCCGGTTACAAAATTCTAGTTCATATAGCTGCCCCTCCTTTGCAGATATTCTTCTTTAATGCTGCAACTAACGCTAAAACTAGTGGTCGTTACCAGAGCAGATCATAAAAGTTGTAATTAAGAAGATTTTTATCCTTTAAAAACGTGAAATATTCGTTTCATGATCTTGTTGTTTCCATTCTCCACAGCATTGTCTAAGATATAATTACAAAGTACAGGTGAAATACTGACAGCCTGTGTAATTGACGTGCCATTATTAATATTTCTTGTGGCAATAAATTTAAGTTACGAATTTTAGTTTATGATTATCTGTGCTTTCCTAGGGTATTCATTTCGTATAAACTCGATCAAGGTGCAATGGTATTCCTTCTTTTTTTTTCAATAATGTTTCCAATAGTTTTTCTTGTGTACACTATCAAATGCTTTACTTGTAATCAATAAAGACTATGTAGGTCTTTAGATGTATTCCTTCATTTTCTATATTTGTTTTAAATATATAAGATATTATTACGAGCAGGATCTTCCTTTCCGGAAACGCTGTATTGTTTCAATGTAATGATGCTGTCTGCTATGTTTCCTCAATTATTTACTGTTATCTCCCAATAATTTTATATGCCATATTCAGAAGAACTTAGATATCGCTCTTAATCTTTCGCAAGTCAGTTTTGGTACCTGCTTTTAAAAGGGTATTAACTAACAATGCTCATTCTACGAATTGTGAGGCTTTGGTATTTACCTTTTGTCTGTTGCCGACAGCATCGATTTATAAAATCTAGAAGCCCCATACTTGGCTCTTCTGGTATGATTATTTTGTGATGAGTACTTATATTTAAATTTAATCATGAGCTGGGATAGCTCTTTATCGGGTTTTTGACAAGCTTGTATCATGCCTTGAATTATTTTGATAATTTTCCTTTTTTGAAGGTCAGAAGGTTAGTCATCTAACAAAATGATAAATTAATTCGAGGTATATGAATGAAATTATGAATGAAATATTGATTTTTGATCAAAATCTTTTTCAGAATGCCATCCTTCGCTCAGTTCATAAAGCTGTGAATACGCTGCAGGTGTGTCCAGAAGCTTATATATATGATAAACGCTGAGTAATATATGCCTCTTATAAATCTTTGTAAAATAACATTTTTGTATTGTATAGCTCTGGCGGACTCTAGGGTTTTGGCTCAAAAAATATAGTGTTAAATAGTACGTAAATTGAAGTTTTTGTCATATATGACTTGAATTAGCCATTATTCTGAGTAGAGTATAATCATTTATTAGCTTGAATTTGCTTTGCCAGCCGTTAGAATTCTCAATTACCCTTCACTCCTATCTGCCAACTGTCTCCTTCTTCCTCCCGTAGCCCTCCAATGATGGCATCCTTGGAATGTGAAAGGGGCAGGGGAGGACATGGCCCTTGGACAATGCTCGAGCATTTCTCCCACCACGCAACAGTTTTTGGTAATGTGTGTTGTGTAATCATATTACAATGATTTAGTTGAAAGTGTGTCAATTTAATTTATTAAACTTCATTAAACGGTGATGTTGGGTAAGTCTGTTCTTTTTACATATTTTTTTTTTTTTAAAAAAAGTTTTTTTTATGCATGTCTCTGGATAAGGCCTGGACTTTTAGTTAACTTGGATTGGCCTGCTGAAGTTGATCTGGTTTAACTACGTGTCTGTTGTAGTAACATGTTTCATGTCTTTATATCACTATTTGTAATGTAATTATTGAATTTGGTGACCGTATTTTACTTTTCATACCAAATGGGTATTATGGTTTAGTTGTTTTGTGTGCTAATTAGATTCGCAAATTTTATGTTGGTAATTAATTATACTTTATGGAATTATTTAGTAGTGTATTGATTGTGCTTGGGAAGAGAAGCACTACAGGCTTATAGAGTTCCACAGATTTATTGTTTTTAACAACTTTGTATTTGTTGGCATTGAATCAGTAAATATTCTTTTCAAAATATTCATGTTTATATGTCTAACGCCTGGGAATTTAATTATTCTGTTGGCTTTGAAGAATGAAAACATTTTATTTATCGTAAGTTTTCCTTGGTGATGGTTTTAAAATGTTATTCCATGTTCTTAAACAATAATGCTATTTATCTAAAGCAAGAATTTTAACGCCAATCCATTGTGAAGAAATTTTGATCTGTATTGAAGATTAAAGGAGAAAAAAATTACATTCCTTTACTATTTTAATAAAGGTGTTGATTGTGGCAAGATGCAAAAGTGTTAAAATTTTTGAATACTACGCAAATATCAATCAATTAGTTTTTCTTTTTCTTTAGTATATGCTGGCGCCACATCTTTATAATTTTTCTATGTAGTACTACGGCCGTATTCGACCTCAAATGCAGAGCGAGCAATTTTGCGTAATGTGAAATTGACACAAGATGCCTCATTGATAATTTCATTTTTGACCTGCAAGACGAAATTAGCGATCAGAACATCTCCGCAAACGGTCACTTCCTAGTGGCTATTGGCACACCGACTGGATACTATAAATGGCCTTTTTACTTTGATCAGCAAAACACACTTCTGAAATCACATTTTGTTCCATTGAATCAAACTAAAAAGAATACACTGGGTGATGGAATTATGGAGTTGTAGTTCCGTAAGCTGAATTTTTTCTTTTTTTTTTTTTTTTTTTCTTTACAAAGTGTCTTAAGATATTTCTGTTTTCTTAACATACCATTCTGCAACTAAGGTGAGACCTTCATTGTGGTAGCATAGTAAGATAACTGTCCAGTTGTGAAAAGATGAATGTGTGACTTACTGTTACCTTTTAATGGCGATTTTCCCTGAAAGTAACTGATAAATTTCGATATATGTTGCTTCATAGATTGTTTTTTTTCAAGAGATGAAATATTGAATTAGATCATAAGAACTGTCTATTAATATATTACTGCCTCACTATGAGAAGTGAAAGCTTTCAATAGGTTGGATACTCTGTGATCTGCCGATGCTTTTTGATTCGATAAAGGTTGAGACGTTGTACGTAAAATCCTTGCATTTTTTATTAAGAGCTTTGCACTAAATTGTTCCAAAAACTGCTATCTGTGTAAAAGAAGTAATGAGATGCTAGAAGAGGTGTTGTTTTTTGTTTGAAATTGAATCTTGTGCACGTTTACCAAATGTGATCTAGTGCAGGGTTTGAAAAGAGCTTCAGCACCTAGGAGTATCAAGTTATTTTTCTGAAAAATATATTACTTGGCGATGATATAACTGTTGTCATTTTCTTCATATGAATGTTTTTCACAGTAAATGGACGCTTTTGAATGTAGATGTTGTGTTATATGTGTATTGTTTCTATAAAAGTACTAGGATAAGCAAGGAATTTCCAAAGGTAAACCATCATATTTGATTCATTATTCATGAAATAGGAGTGTGAAAAAAGCAGTTACCCACTATTAATTACAAATAGTGGGCAAGATGAGGTATTTTGAGTAGACTGGTCTATACAAAATTGGATAATTTTTTTTACATATTTTTCATCATTATTGAAAATATCCCGTCCGGCTTCACCTCCCTCCTCCTCCCTACCTGCCTCGCTCAGCTCTGCTCTCTCTCCTACCTCAACCTCCTTCTAGTTTTCACTCTCTGCCTCCTCCTCCCTAACTCCTCCTCCTCCAAATTCTCCTCGCGCTCCTGCCTCTTTCGATTACGGCTCCTACCTCCTCCTGCCTGGACTCTCCCTGCATCCCTCGCCTCCTCCTTGCGCTCGCGGACTGGCTCTCGCTCGCTCCTCCGTCTTCCTCCTCTGCTGTCCTGCCTGGCAAGAGGAGCTGGTGTGACACGCGTCTGGAAAACCTCGAGGAGGAAGTTATTGGTTTGCGAGGAGGCTGCGAGAGGGAAAGCGCTCGCGAATGGAGCGGAGGGGCGGGGGGGCAGGCGGCCGGGTGGCGGGGGGACGGCCGTGGGCGCGAGGTGGGGTGGGGCGGGGGCGGGGGGCGGCGGGGGGCGGGGGCGGGGCGGGGCGGGGGGGGCGGGGCGGGGCGCGGCAGGGCGGGGCGGGGCGCGGCGGAGGGGTGAAGACAGTCGGGCGGGGCGGGGCGGGGCGGGGTCATACGTCGGACGGCGGGGGGGGCGGGGGGCGAGCGTGGAGCGCGGGGGCGCGGCGTGTTTTTGTTTCCGGGATTCCGACACCGCGGCGCGCCTAAAAAAGTGTCCGGGTCGCGAGGCAGCGACGCGGCGGACGCGTATTTATAGTGCGCTACGTCGCCGCCGGGTGCGAGGGCGGAGGAATAATAATAATAATAATAATAATAATAATAATAATAATAATAATAATAATGGTAATAATAATAATAACAACAATTACACCATTTTTTGTGATCATCAGTAAATTAGGGATTGTCCGGATCATGGACTTTAGTCATAATACAAATCATCGTTTCATTTTTGTAGTGTCGTACGATTGACTTGTTCGTGACCAAATCCCATGTTCAGGAACAACCATAATAATAATAATAATTAGCTATTATAGACTACAAAAATTAATTCCTTGTAGCCTCTCGTAACAATTTTCCAAGCATTTATTCGCCATTGATTACGGAGTAATTCTCTTTGAACGTATTTTTAAATTATTTCTTTCTTCAAGGCAGCTCTCTAACTTAGCATTCCATTCCTGGATTAGGACAGCCGATGCTGTATGCCCACCGCTTTAGATAGATACATTCTATGACATGCACGAACCATTTTCATTTTAATTACCATACAAGTATTATTACAGCTACAATTAATGTTGTGTTCCTAATGTGCGAATTTGTTATTCTGACTGGAAGGCTGATCTGATGAAGTTTCATATTTCTTTGTCATGCTTCAAATTTGATAATTTGTGTTTCTCAAAACGATTTTGGTGCTGTAGAACTTTTGCATTTTTAAGAAAAACCGTGTCCAAGATAATTCTGTTGGTTTGTTTGTTTACATCATGGTATGAGCCAGCATACAAGAAGAGTCCAGTATTGATTTGATCAAGAGATATGTAGAATTGAACTGATTATCGGTGAATATTTTATAGTATTTGAATGTAGGGAATAAAGTCTTAATGATTTGATTACGGTGTGTGAACAAAAATAATCTAATATGACTGGATTCAAAGTAACAGTTTTGGTAAACAATAATTCCGTTGTGGGGGAGAGATTTTTCGCAGACAGTCGTAAAAAATGTCGTACTTTGGAGGCAGCCACACGTGACCAGTATCTTTCGAAATGTTAAGAGATTTTGCAAACGCATTCATTTTGAGATAATAGTGTACGTTGTTGTAATGAGACAGCAAAATATGCTCATTTCCCATAAGGCCACATCCCCTTGTACAATACGCTCAAACGGGACGAGCAGACAACTTCAGAAAACAGTTTGCCGAAATCAATGCACTCTCCACTACTCTGCTCTAAAGACTCATTGATCTGCCATCTGTTTTCTTGTGTGCATAGCCAAGTTGCGTTTCTTTACTTTTGTTGTTGGCGCCTTCAGTGTGTCCCATTCATTTTACCTTATTTATTTTTAATATTTCATCTTTACTACTTTTTCTCCCCTATTTATCATACCACCTTCGTAATTTGAGTCGCTTCTGAATCACTCTATTTGTTCCATGTGTGACGTGTACAATCTCCACCTCAATTCCTCCCAACATTGATCGCTGCACTAAGAAATCAGTGCAAATTCGACACTGAGAAGTTATTATTTCGCACAATTTGTTTATAAGAGACGAGTTTGTAAAAAACATTTCTGTACGAATAATATTAATTTGGCATCTTCACTGGACTTCAGATTACTAAATTTACTCGTGTCACTCGAACTAAATACATATTTCTATGGCTCTCCAAAGACGCAAACAATCTGGAAACTCTGCAGTCGAATCAATACAAATGAAAAATTGTACTAATCTTCTGTACGTGACGGAGATGGCTAAGGGCGTGTACCGAAGGGTCGCGGGTTTGAGTCTCGCCTTGGACATGGTTGTTTGTCCCTTTTCTCTCATGTATGGGTTGTCGCGGAGGGCCTCGCGTTCTGCTGACCCCAGATCAGAGGACCCCGTAAGTGTGTTGGTGTCTAGTGTGCATTGGAATATGTTTCTCATCTGGACGCAAATGGCTCCCCACTGAATAAAAGCACTAGAAAAAATGAATTAACAGAAAATGAAGGCATGTAAGACGGCATGAAATGGTGCATGTCACAAGAGTGATTTTTCATTGATCGGGAGATTGCGCCGTTCGGTCAACCAGCCTCGGGTCGCAATGGTTCCCACTCGCACAATAAAACGCCCCTTCTACCACTCTGATGACGACTGTACATTTCGTTTCGCCTTTCCGCCAACCGACACGCGTGCGCTCTGTAACGTTCTCTGTTTCACCTTCCTGATCCACTATCAACAACTGCACATCTCTTCATATGTCATCCGGATTGACTTTCCCACATTATTATCCTACCTCAACTTGTTTTTATTCATATTTTATTATTTTTATTTTGACTAATGCCCGGGGAATGACGAAGCAGTACCCTAACAAACGAGCCACGAACCACGCGCGATATTTCTTTCTTCTTCATTCTCCTATTCTCATCCGCTACTTTTAATTGATGCCCTATACTACCACATATGTCTGGAGCTTTGAGCTTGTCCTGTCCATGTCTGTGCCACGTTGGTGGGAGATACCTGGTTGGGGAAAACCCGTAATTCCACGCGTAGGTCGGCGTCGGATCTCGCCATCCAGTGGGGGACAAAGAACATGCACTTACGCTCCTAATGACATTAGCAGTCCACGCACCCGCAAACAGTATCAACTCCTTTCCATTACACAATACATTCTATTGTTTTCAGTCTCCTGCGCGTATTTCGTCTTTATTAATTGATTTTTAAAATCATGTTCGATCACTGTTTTTCAAGTTCTTTAGAACAAATCACAAAACTGAATCTTCTTACAATAGTCTGAATATTTCTTTCACGACCTCAAATAATATTTTATTTGAAATGATAATACTCTTCAGTGACTGAATTTTTAAAACTACGAAAAGAAAATACAATAAAACTGTTACCAATGTATTTATTCTTATTACATTTACATCTTACATTTGTAAATGACGATTATATCATTATTTTGGTTAGTTTTATTAATTCAATTCAATTTTTACAAAGCATGGAGTTATACATTGCTTGTAAGACGTATCACATTCTCTAGATTCTGATCGAGCTAGATTCAGAGTTTCTGTTTGAGCTTTCGTAATTTTTATTTTCGAGAACATATCGCTTGCATGAATGCGAGTTGCCAACTCGTTTTCCGGACTTTTACACAGTGTTCCCACCAGCAGCCAACTCCCTCTCTTCACAGCCTGTCTGGGAAGAATTCAATTAGCGCGCCACTTCGTAAAAGAGGCGAATCCGCTCGTCAACCTAATTCCCTTTTTCCCTGGTAGTTCACTTTTAGCTAAGGCATGGAATCACTCCGCGCTTGACTGCTCAACCAACGGATCGCTCTTATCGCTGTGCACAGAGTGAACAAGAAAATCTGCGAACCAGTGCAAATCGTGTGGTCTGTAAAAGCAGTGCGACTGGTGAGTGCTACGAACTATGTTCAATGGGTACTGTCCGACAACGGGGCAGCTCATCAGTAATGCTCTAATAACACTAAACACTAATTATCCCATTACAGATTTAAACGTATCGTTGCTGTACCAAGAAGTAACGGAAACTACCAGTGACGACGTTACATCAATGGAATCTCAACCAAGACAAACAACAATGGAACCTCAACCAAATCAACAGACCTCAATGAGACTGCAAAACCCGGACTCTCCACAAGGTAACGCTACAGGCCAACATGCCGCAGGGCAAAATATAAAGCGTCCTTCAGATGATAACAATTCGGCTCATGAGACCAAAAGGTCTAACCTACAATGGAAACAAGACAATATCGTTATTCGGTCCCCATTGGACATAGGTTTTAGGCACTGAACAGTGAACCGGATCCCAGCAATGAAAATAGGTTTGGTTACGTCAATGACACCTCACCAAATGTGTCAGAATCAGTAAAAATTTCACCACGTTATGTAGCAAATATAACAAACATTACGAACTTTAGCAAGGAAATTAATAGCCAAGTAACAACCAGCTTCACACTTCAATTTATAAACAATAGGGTAAAAATATAACCAGAAAAAATCAGTGACTTCAGAGACGAAACCAAATATTTAATTAACACTAGAAGACAATTTCATACTTACAAGGACCCTGCAAATAATAAATTCTCAGTTGTATCAATAACCTACACACATCAATCACAGAAAAGGAAATCTACATCGAATTGAAAGAAAAACACCCATCACTCATCAACGTTACCAGACTCCAAAAAGACAGTTATCCAATTCCAGTAATTGCAGCCGAATTCAACTGGGAAGAAAACATAGAAAGTATTTTAGAAATAAGACAAATACGTAATCTCATTGTAAAAGCTGAAAGGAGAAGACGACCTAAAGACCCCATTCAGTGTATGAGATATCTAGACTTTGGCCATACAAAAAATAATTGTAACCATAAAACAGCAAGCATTTAGTGTTCCAAAATTCATTATTCTGCATCTTGCTCCCATAAAAATGAACCATTCGAATGTTATAACTGTAAAGGAAACCACAGAGTAGACATCAGAACAGTAGAATGCCCCTATTTTAAAAAAAATAGCAAAATCCCTAACAATAACAATCCCCAAATTAGAAATAGAACCAATGGATCACCAATTGCGCCACCCAAAATAATTTTTTCAGACTGCCAAACATTCACAACATCCCAAATTTAACACAATAAACATTACAAACGGAACACAAAATATTAATCAACATAATAACTCCCCAAATCTAAATTCACATGCATACTCGAACGAGAATCACTTACTCAACTCCCTGATCAATACAATAGCTACTCACAAAGTCAATATAATCAGTTCAATTATCCCATCCAAAGTATATAACATTCAATTATCCATCTCAGCTGACACTAATACTAATTATGCAACAAACACAACTAATAAAGATTATCCATTCTCAATTGGAATGAAAAGCGAATCATCAATAAAATCAATGAACTGAAATATTTCACGCAAGATAAGAAAATAGACTTTGCTTGCATAACAGAAACACATTTAAACAATAGTACAAAATTCAGCATGCCAGATTACAAAGCAATCAGAACAGATAGACCAAATTGGAGGATGGGGTCATGATACTTTTTAAGAGCACAATATCATGATACCAGATAATATTACCAACAACCCCTGGAATTGAAATAGCGTTAATTAGGTTTATTAATAACAACAATCTGAAAACAACACTCATAGTAGCACACAAGCCCCCAATGCGAGAATCCAACATACCAATCTTATTGGTATTATTGATCAACACATCCCAACAATAATCCTAGGTGATCTTAATGCAAAACATGTACAGTGAGGATGTAATAACAATAATCCAGCTGGGACACAGTTATTACAACTAATAAACAGCCACAATCTAAATAGCTTAACCTCCAATGAACCAACATTTGATCACTCTAGGAACCCAGACCTGTTACCATACCAGATACAATAGGTATCACAAATTTTAAACAAAGATTTTTCTCCACAGTACACCATGAAATGAACTCAGACCACCTACCAGTAACAATTACAACACAACTTTCACTCCCCCCACCCACCCCCATTCCACAATTCAACACACAATCAATTAATTAGCAAAAATTTAAAAATAATGTTTAACAACCATCCCTAAATTCAAAATCTTAAATACCCTTTCAGAAATAGATCAATCAATAGCAATAGTCAATAACATAATATTAAGTGAACTACAGAACAGTAAATTAAACAAATCACTTAAGAACACAGAATTAAAAAAATTAACTACCCAAAAACATAAGAAATCTAATCTACATAAAGAATAAAACAAGAAGATTATGGAATCACACTAAAAGCCCTGAAGTTAAAAAGGAACTGAACCTATTAACATATATTACCAAAAAACACCATTTACACACAAACAGCAACAATACAAAACTATGAATCAAACTTTAAGCTCAAGTAATAACACACTGTGGCAATTTAAAAATAAAATACTAAACAAATGAAATAATCACTTAATACTGGCACAGGGAAAAACTTCTCTCCATTTGAAAAAGCTGAAGAACTAGCAAAACATTTTGCAGATACATTTAAACCCAACGATTCACCCCCACACTCACAACACCAAACAATCACACAGATAGTAAAATATCCTAATTATAATGTACTTTCCAGAATCAGATTCACCCCCTCTCAGGAAATAAAAAACGTAATAACAACGCTTCCTAAAGAAAAGACTCCAGTACATGACAGAATAATTAACAAAGTTCTAAATAATATGCCAAACCAAGCCATAGCATCCTCAAATAACATTTGTAACTCTTCATTAAGAACAGTTTATTTTCCACTCTTATGGAAACATTCTATAGTGATACCCATACCAAAACAAATCAGAAATCCATTCAATATAGAAAATTATAGACCAATAAGCCTATTACCATCCTTATCTAAAATTCTAGAGAAAAATTATTCATAAAAGACTCCATAATTACTTCAACAAAAATGACATTGTTCCCAGGCATCAATTTGGATTCACAGAAAAGTTATCAACGACACACCAATGAGGATCACAGAACATAACCATATAGCATTCAAAAAAAAAAAACTACATACTATATCACTCTTTCTAGGCATTTCACAAGCATGTGACAGAGTATGGCATCAAGGTCTCATGTACAAACTTAGAATCATTGGCACACTCAAATATCCAACCAACATCATCAAACTTCATAAGCAATAGAACGTTTTCAGTTTCAATAGATAAACATCTCTCAAACCCCAAACCAATATTGGCGGGACTTCCTCAAGGCTCCCCACTTTCACCTATATCCTTCAATCTTTACACAGCTGGTATCCCTACATCCAACACAATCAATACAGCACACTTCGCAGATGATACTGCATTGTATTGTTCTAGCACATCAGTTATCATATTAAGAAACACAATACAACAACATTTAATTAAAATAGATCCTTGGTCAAACAAATAGAAAATTAAATTAAACCCAGCCAGTCAAACAAATGGAAAATTAAATTAACAACAGCAAAAATATTTTCATTAAAAACAATTCCAACACCACCACCACCTTCCACCTTCCACTGAGCAATAACACCATTCCTTGGATCCCACTAAACAAAACAGTGAAATATCTAGGACTTCATTTAGGCTCAAAGATAACTGGGAAGAACATATAGACATTAAAACACAACAAACAAAGGTGAAGCTAATTCAATTAAAACTATTTATAAATCACACTAAAATAACTATAGAAAATGCCAAACTCATATATACAGCCACAAGACGCCTAATGCTCTATGCATGTTCTGTCTGGGTAAATGCAGCAAAAACCATCTCTAAGCAAGCATCTGCGTCTCTAAGCATGTCTGTCTCCGCTACCTCTGTCTTTTCCTATTCCTCCTCTCTCACTCTCTCTCTCTCTCTCTCTCTCTCTCTCTCTCGCTCGCTATACACACACACACACACACACTTCTGTATCTCTCTCTGTCTCAGTCTGTCTCTGTCTCTCTCTTTGCCTGTCTCTGTCTGTCTCTATATCTCCCGGTCTGTTTCTCTGTCTCTGTCCCTCTTTCTGATTGTTTCTCTCTGTTCATTTCTATCTCCTTCTGTGTCTGTCTCTCTCTTTGTCTCTGTCTTTGTCTCTGCCTCTTACCTCTCTTTGCCACTCTCTCTTTTTGTCTCTCTCTTTTACGCTCTCCCTCTGTGTGTGTGTGTGTGTGTGTGTGTCTATGTCACTCTCTGCATCTCTCCGTCGCTTTCCGTCACTCCCCGTCTCTTGGTCTCTCTCCGTCTCCGTCTGTCTCACTCTGTCTCTCTTTGGCTCTCGCGCGCGCCAGTCTCGGTGTCCTGGGCGCCTCAGGTCATAATGAACGCAACAATGAAGCCCTGGTGGAGCGCCATTTGAATAGAAATAGTATTAAAATAAGAGGAATTTTGTTCTGCGTTGCCATCTAGGAAGGTTGCAACAAAATAAGTAGTTGCACATAAACGTCTGGGTGAAAAAAATGTAAATGTGCGTACTGTCATAGAGATCGGTCTCATGGTGTCGGAGCTCGCTGCTCGGTATATACCAACATCCATTTTTATATAGAGAGATTACTACTGATTATTGCGTGTAACATTAATCATTTCACATTTCATAAAATTGCTTGGGCAATTTTTGGTATTGTATTGACCCTTTTTACATTCAGTACAGTTTATATATCTAGAAGACATGTGTTAAATTGTGATATAAACTTGATGACACTAGAATAGTGTTGAAATCTTTTTCCCCTAGATAAAATATTATTTGTTGACTATTTACATAATCATTAAAAAATGTTATGTAAATTTGTGTTACAATATTCAGGCCAAATAATAGGGTTGTGGTGTTTTGTTTATACGATGTAGGTTTTAGATGTAAATGGCCTGTTCTGAGACTCGAGATAAGTCTGTTCTTTCGAATCAGTGTGACCCGCCGAAGTATTGTAGATATTGCTAGATTTGAAGCCTCGCCTTGCAGTGTTCCATTGAATCAATTTATCATTCACATTCTTGTTTAAGAAGAATACGACCCTTATGTCAAATTGCGACACATTACGTCATCATTATGTAATAAATACAACAAATATTTGTTGAAAACTAACGATTTTTTAAAAAAATTCGACTCAGACCGATCCAACTTGTCTTCGCCATTTCCGGCGATATCCCTGCTGCAACACATCCCCGACCCGGCCCACGTTCTTGCCGGCATGACCCTCAGCAACCGATGCCCTCGTCGTCTTTCTTCTCTCCCCCCTCACCGTCGTCCGGCCCTTGCCACCCTCGCCACCGATCTCGCCCCCGCCACCGCCTTCGCAGCCGCCCTCGTCGCCGCACTCGCCCCCTCCTCACCCCGCTCTCGACCTCGCCCACGCCCCAGCACTCGCCCCCGCAGTCGCTCCGACATCGCTTCTCGCTCTCGCCCGCCGCTATCGCCCTCGCTCTCGCCCTCACCTCGCCCTCGCCCTCGCCCTCGCTCTCGCCCCCGCCTTCGCCCTCGCTCTCGCCCCCGCCTTCGCCTCGCGCCTCACCCTTGCCCTCGCCCTTCGCCCATTCGCCCTCGCCCTCGCCCTCGCCCTCCCTCGCCCTCGCCCTCGCCCTCGCCCCTCGCCCTCGCGCCTCGCCCTCGCCCTCGCCCGTCGCCCTCGCCCTCGCCCTCGCCCTCGCCCTCGCCCTCGCCCTCGCCCCTCGCTCTCGTCCCGCGCTTCGCCTCGCTCTCGCCCCCACCTTCGCCCTCGCCCTCACCCTCGCCTCCCCTCGCCCTCGCCCTCGCTCTCGCCCCCGCCTTCGCCCTCCTCTCGCCCGCCTTCGCCCTTCGCCCTCACCTTGCCCTCGCCTCGCCCTCGCCCCTCGCCCTTCGCCTCGTCCTCGCCCTCGCCCCTCGCCCTCGCCCTCGCCCTCGCCCCGCCTTCGCCTCGGCCCTCCTCGCCCTCGCCTCCGCCCTCGCCCCCGCCCTCGCCCTCGCCCTCGCCCCGCCTCGCCCCTCGCCCGCCCTCGCCCTCCCCTCGCCCTCGCCCTCGCCCTCGCCCTCGCCCCCGCCCCGCCCTCGCCCCCGCCTTGCCCCCGCCCTCGCCCTCGCCCCGCCCTCGCCCGTCGCCCGTCGCCCTCGCGCCTCTTCCTCGCCTCGCCCTCGCCTCGCCCCTTCGCCCTCGCCCTCGCCCTCGCCCTCGCCCCTCGCCCTCGCCCCTCGCCCCCTCGCTGCCACCATTTCCACCCAGTCATCGCTACCGACCCCAACCGCTCGCGAGGGCTCTGAATACCC
>BOPP01000443.1:33178-53359 GCA_017312745.1 Gryllus bimaculatus
CAGAAATGGGGATAAAAATTATTGCAAAGTACGGCAGGTAATAAGCAAGACAGGGTGACAGAGAAGTTGCAAGATCTTTCTTCTCGGTTTCAAGAGGAGGAAACTTCTTTTTCGAAACCTAATGTGGCGACAGTAAAAATTGTGCCATGTATTAGGATATCCTTGTTACTAAATGGATATACTCAGCAGTAGAGTGACGACATTTTTCCACTCAAATTGTCTTTCCCTCGTCCAAAACTGTCATATAACCAACTTCCTCCAGATTTTTAATCTTCAATCGCGCTCAACGAAGGACTTCCTTCATTACACACCGTAGGTTTTTCGCGCCCCATTTTGGTGCTTCTTCAACGCACTCCCAGCATGATCTCTCCGCCTCCAGCAGCGGTGAGAGGGGGGCGAGAGAGGCGAGCGTTTGTAAACGCGAGATGAGCGCGGCGCCAGCGGGCGCAGTTAAAGGTGGCGTGGAAGGCGGTCTGGGAGGGCCGAAGCGGCGGGCTGGCGGCATGTGCGCGACCTGTTGGCGCCCGGCGATCTCGGGGCGGGCAAGGCGGGGCAGGGGTTGCGCACGTTCGCCTCGGCCAGGCCCCCCGCGCCACTGCCCCCGCCGCCTCGCCCCGGACCGCGGCGCACCGCCAGGCCGCGGCCCTCCCTGCTCGGCCTGCACTCTGCGCCGTTCCTTCCGTGGTCATCTTTTTTTCTCTCTCCTTTTCCTCCTTCTCCTTTCTCCTTCTTTAAGCTTCGCCTTATTTTCATTTTTTTCTTTGCTTTCTTTCTTCTTTCTTTTTTTCAATTTCCCTCCATGTATTTAAGGAGGTATAGTATCATTACGGCAACGACGCGTGTAATATTTTTGCTGTTACTGTCCTTTCTATCTAAATTAATTATCAAGTATAATCTGATGAATTTTATAAAATTGATATTTCAATTTCAATATAATGTCCACGACATTTTCGATTCACAAGCAAGGATTTCTTACACCGGGTAATAACAATGTCTGTCATCGGGTATCGACCACGTGTTCTTCATCCTCCTGTAGTAGGTCCAATGGAAACCAGAAGAGAATAACCAAGAGCAATCGAGGAGCCAGTAATTACTAAGTTCTCCACTCCACTCTCTTCTAAGAATACATATCAATTGAACAGCCACGAAAACCGGAATTTCATGGCGAATACACTAGTATCATGCTTCACAAAAGTAACAATGTCATCCTGAAAAGGCATTTGCTTTAGGAGCATTCATGTGTAATGTCAAATATGTCAAATTAAACGTGAAAAAACATTGTAGGAGACTCAGTTCAAACAAGTTAAAAGTAGCAAATTAGTATGAGAGTCTGTCCGAGTACAACACGATAGTAATGAACTAAATGAAGTAGGCCAATGAAGATAGTGGCGACATCGTCTAATAGATAAGTTGCAATCATCACGCTTTTAATCATAAAATATACAGAATACACATCTTAACAATATTTAAATATAAGTATGTTGTAAGTTTGTTCATTAATTTACGACGGTTGTACTATACCACATTGTTTTTATATATATACTACAAGGGACACTACTAAGTTATACGATGGTAGAATTACTGTTGCAAAGACCAGTGAGGTTCGGCTCAGTTCAACAGTAAATATTTGTAAACAATAGGCGTACACATTATCATTATGGTATTGATTGTTTATTACTTATATTTATTATTATACGACTATTATTATTTATTATCTGTATTATTTAATTTATTTATTATTTCTATTATACTGTATTATTTATGATTGATTAATCTTTATATTTCTATTATTATATCTATTTTTCTTTATTATCTATTTATATGTAATTATAGTTGATGCTGAAAACATTGAGATTGGTGAGAGGATTCGGTTGCTTGGAGATCCTTTTAGGATGATACACGTGAGGACGTTGTGCGTCCATATCATTTTACGACGTCTTCGTCGCCGGCAGGCTGCCCCACGTTCGCATTTCGGCGCGTCGCCCCGCCTCGCTCGGCGACTTTACAGCCCCGCGCGCGCGGCCGCCCCGGCGGGAAAGTCACAGCCGCTGGAGGCAGGGCCAGGGCGGTGCATGTTGGGGTTCAAGGGCCGACCTCGCCGAATCATCAGGCAGCATTCTGCGAATAAGGTGAGTGAACGCCTTTCGCGGCGCGCGCGCTTTATGGGGGTCGAGCGCCGCCTCTTCGGCGAACGGGCGCGCCCACGGACCCAGGCGGCGGCGCGCGCACACCCGCCCACCAGCGCTCGCGCCCTCTGCGGCTGCAGCATCCCTTCACCGCGAGCCTAGGGTGGAGTCTCGGCGGAGGCAGGATTTCCCACATGAACTTCTAGCGAGGTCCGAATTCAGTCGCTGTCTGGGGGAGAATATTCTTGCGGCGGCTGCTCTGATCGTAGTTTTCCGTGATTTCTTCGATCATCACAGACGACATCAGCGAAGCTGTACGTAACAAACGGGCAAGAGCGCGGGCGCGATCTTTCCTTCCCATTCCTTTGTCTTTCTCTCAGACCTTGCCATACACCACTTACACTTACATCGCTCTATACTAGCACAGATCTAACGGGAGACCGGCGGAGTTGGAGCTTGTCCCAGCTAGGGTGGTGCCCAGCGGTGGAAGCATTATCCGGTTGGGACACAACATTAGCGACGTTAGTCGCGCCGGTCATCTCACCATTCCAGCGGGCAATCATCCCGACACTCCTGGAGGAAGAAATATGCACTAATACTTACGGGATTACGGACCTTAGAGTTTGAGCGTGCCGAAATCATAACAATCAATCTCTGCAGATTGCACAAGGGCTGTCGGGAAACAATACGGACAGGGCAAGCGGGTCTATGGGGGGAAAAGGCGGGAACATATTATTTGATTTTTAGAGGGCGTACAAGACTGTCTGCGGCGACAGTGCTTAATGACAGGGACGTTTATTTATGTACGTAGTATAACCACAACTAGTTAAAATATAGTTTTAAACTAATAAGCAACTTAATGAATGCACTTGCAGCATTCATTTAAATGAAAATTTCTAATATTTGTAGTTGTCATATTTTGTTGGAGCCTTTTTTGTTTGTTTTTTTACAACCTTCACGTGCAAGAGCATAGTAACTTCTCTTGAATAGCTGTGCCGCCACGGGGGCGTCGCGCGTTTTTCGCTCAAACGGCGTTCTGTGGCGTTTCACAGCCGCATTCCGAGGGGCGTGGCAGAGAGGGTCGGCCTTCGCCTTTTTCCGAGACACTGAGACATTTTCGACTTAACGTATTGTATTGAGATAAGTTGGATGTTGATAACTGTCTCCGTTCACGGACTTCGAAAGACGTTACTAATGGTCTAACCGAATGCTGTTCTCTATAAGCATTGCAAACGAAAAAAGAAAAAATGAATAAGATTGAACACTTTAGGAATTACAATAGTCAAAAATCCACTGTCTCCGCGTAAATTTTTTAATTTCTGAGAAGTGAGAGTTAAAGAATTATACTCTCCTTTGTTTTTCTTTAATTCCTTAAGATTTTGCGTTAAAGTGTTATAACGTACTTTCATTAACTGAAGATTTAGTGAGAAATCACTGGAATTTTTTTTTGTTTTTTGAGACGATCACACACAAAACGTTTCGTTTGCGATGTCTAACAACAAATGTTACAGTAGTCGATATTCTAAAAACGTCTAAACCTACCTGTCAAAGTCTAAACTACCCTTGCATTGGGAAAACCCCCAATATATGTAATAGAAGAGGAGGAAAGAAATGTAATTTTGATGAGTTATGCAAGATTCGCACGTATGTTCTTGGGGTTTTCAACAGTCCCAGAATTACGAGCTGAAACATACGTTTCGCAGAGTTATGCTGAATCGAAGGCAGAGATGATTTCTAAATCTCAGAAACAACGATATCATCTAATGTATAACATGATAAGTTTTCTTAATCACGATTTCGAAAACTATACCACTCCCGACTTTCATAACCGATAAAAGTTTTGTCATGAGAAGAAAAAGGGGCGTCTTCGATATTGTGAATAATCTGCTAATGACATTTGCTGAAAATGGTAGCGTACTCAAAGGTGGGAAACGTAATGCATACAATTGTGTAATAATGTAATTACCTAGCTGTCATATTTTTAAACAAAACATTAGATCATAAATTTTTTTGGTGTATCGTCGCTTCTAAATAAAGTTATTCGAGAAATAAAAAAAATGTGATCTTTAAAATTGATCATATAACAAGCCATTTGACTCTTCTCGCTCTTACTTCGTAAGTATAAAAGAATTATAACCGGAACACGGCGAATTTTTCAGCAGAAATATCTTATTTGGGCCGAGCCCTTGGTAACGAAAAAGGTATGAATTAAACTTGTTGCGTGAAAAATTACTTTTTTTGTTTTTTTTCTCTTTTCTAATATGTAGAAGTGGCAGGAATTTATTTTCAGTAAAGGATTGATGACATATTTTTAATTACAAACAGTTTACTTTTTTTGATAGTGGGTTCAGCAATAAGTACGAAAAGAAGTGTTGGTTAGTATTAGCATATTCACTAACAGTCTGCAGTCTTCGGGCTTCAATATTGTTTTTCAATCAATTCATTTGAATTTTTAACCTTGCTAATTTTTAACTTCGGGGTAGAAAATTCAACTTTTAGATTATCATTATGATTAATGCTAGAGATTATCAATGTTCTTCCAAAACTGTGGGGTTTGAATTTTCTCCGAGTTTTTAAAAGATTTTATATGGCGCTGAAGCTAATTTTAAATGGGGACTGAATATTCTACAACGCTTTGATCTTGACTAAATTTTCTTTCTGCTGGCGCATTTGGGTCATGTTACTGCGCTGTCTCTTGATGAATATAACTACAAGGTAAAAGGAATATTCAGTGAATAGTGCTTGAGGAGTTATGTAGTCCTACACTTACAGTTGGATGGAGAGAATATTTTCGTTTTTGCACCTGTTGAAACATGGTGTTGGCTATTTGTATGAATATCCATGTTTATATGACTCCACGTTTTCGCTGTTAATTTTGCTGATCACGCAAATGATTGTTGCAAGTAGATGAGTTGACATATCAGCTCATTTTCCTGATAATAATCAATATGGTTTGAAGAGATTCAATTATGCACTGGGCTATAACCAGCGGTCTGTAGTTTAATTTTAACTTCAAGCTCTATGACACTTTTTCTACACATGGAAGCTTATCAAAAAGCAAGAAAAAAACACTTAATAGTTTAGAATACTCGTTTCATAGTCACAAAGCAGAACAGCCTTTACACATAAAGATTCGGGTTCTCCTTCTTTCCTATGCTACGAAGGTAACTACTGATACCGATTGGGCTCGGCTCAGCGGTCGGAACGAGATAATAATGTCTGTTTGTTAACGCTGTTGGGGTTAAAGCTAGCATCAAACCGAACAGCTGGATTTGCTCCAAAATTGATATTCACCTTAAAGGCTTCAACCTGAGGCTCTCTAGTTTTAGATGAATATTTTTATGGTACTTTATGGATTAACTTTGTTGTCAAATAATGTGAGATACTTAAAAGGATTTAATATGGTGTAATTTTCGTTGAAATCCTAATTTTTTCGGAATTCCTAAAGTTAAAGAATTTCAATTTTGGCGTCTTTCTACTCTAAATATATTGAAATATGAAGATTTTTTACATGGGGAATCTGGTCTTAAATAGACACATTTTTGGTTATAGATCAATAAAAGCTTTCGTTATACATAAGCATAAAGTTATGACATGAGCATTCGAAAAATGAGTAGCTTTCTGGTACAAATTTTTGCATAAAATAGAATTATTTAAACATTTTTTCTAAAAACGACTGGCAAAATGTGTTTCTTTAAATTTTATTTTATGTATTAGAAACTACAAAATTAGTGCAAGTTTTTCATTTATGGCGAA
The DNA here is from genome assembly GCA_017312745.1 of Gryllus bimaculatus. NCBI lineage: Eukaryota > Metazoa > Arthropoda > Insecta > Orthoptera > Gryllidae > Gryllus > Gryllus bimaculatus. The sequence goes on from BOPP01000443.1 coordinate 39,061, forward strand.
TTTTGTATTATCCGAAAATTGATAAAAAGTCAGCATGTCAAGTACATAATCGGAAGCTAGAGATTTTTGCCTATAAACAAAAACGTTGAGTAAATATCAGCTCTTTAAAAATCATTTAAATGTATTTTGAAAAGCGTGAATATCTTTACTACGTTTCTGTTTGAAGTTAATGCAAAGTTGTAAAAACAATTTTTTTCGAAAAAAAATGCTTCAAATTTTCTTTTCATTAAACTTTTTCCACAGACAAACAAGGGTTATTTTAAAGAATGGGGTAGAATTAAATCCGCATGCGAGTTCACCCGAAGGACTGAGTTTTAGTCTCGTGGCGAAAACAAATTGTTGCAGTTGAACACCTTTGTAGGTTCATGTAAGTCAATATATCATGGGCAGGAGCCATTATACAGAATAATGTCCAGAAAGTATGTGAGTGATATTCCACACAACTAGTTTTATGTGGAATACGTTTTTATCTCTAAAAGTAATTTCAAATGCGTATGATAAGTAGATACATTGATTGCTAATTTCATGGTCGGAAATCACCATTTATTTTAATGGATAATGGTATTCAAAAATTCAAGTTTTTATAATCCATTTTCATTAAATTAAAAGTAAAAGACTAAACCATTTTTCGTTTAACTTGAATTATCGTTCAGACTAATGGGACAGAAAAATAAAGTTGGGGGAACAAATCCACTCTGTTGTAATCTTGTAAAAACCATTTTTTTTTGTGATTCAACCAGTATTTGACATAGCGACCAAATATAATTCCAAATTGGTGACATACTATTCTGCCTGGTCTTTAATAAAACGGGTAAGAGCAGAACCTATCAACTTGGAACGTCATACGCATAGTCATTGAGCGTAAATTTTATCACAGTCAAAAAATGTTGCAAATACGACACTCGCTGCTGGTTATTTTTATAGTCCTTTCAACCACGTTTGCGGGTTCGACCCGCATTCCAACACTTCGGGGCCCTGGCGCCACGGCTGCCACCGCGCCCACGTTTCATCCAGTCCGCGTTCTCCGCAAATTGACATAGCCATAAAAAAAAAATAAAGAAAAATAAATGGGGAAAATCTGGCTATCTTTCATAAGTAACTTTTAGAGGGTGAAGAAGTTTTTAGTTCTTTTTCCCTGCCGTTTCTCTTGGGCGAGTTGCCCTTTATTCACAGTTTTATCACATTTATGTGTTTTAAGTTAAATACATAACGTCATTATTCACATATAATTACTAGCGTTCATTTGCATTAATATGTTATCATTTGTTTTAATTGCAATAATTTACATGTGGCGAAATTAATTTAATGGATTAATGACACTAACATTACATAACATTATTCTTTATTAACGTTATGAGATTTAAATGAGTTAATTACACTGAGCGTCATTAATTGCTATTCTTGTTCTAAAAGTAGGGAACAGTAAACAGATTTATATAAACATAGTTTGAATCTAAGTTGAAACAAAGGTCAATATTTCAGGCCTTCAATATCAGAAGCTAGTAACTGTGGCTCGGTAACACTATAGATTTCAGATAAAATAGATTTTTTGCATTTCCTCATAATATCGTGTTTTAGTTTTCCCATATTAATTATCACGATATACATGAGATAATAAAATTAACACATACAATTTCAATCATCATACTGTTGAATATATCGTTCGACAGTGTAATAAAATAGATTAACTGCAACCACCACAACTCTTGCAATTACAGGGCATTGGTATTTTGTAACTGACGCTTTTCCCACGGAAACACAAACGAGGAGAGAGACGCATAAAGTAAAGGAAAAAATCTTATTCTGGTGTACAAAGCACACATATTGGCTACTGATCGTTATCGATAAATAAAAATTAAGTAACAATTTTAATCAACGAAATATATTAGTGAATGTTGAATTTTTCATTATTGACTTTACAATTTTTAATTTGAATATCTTTAATCGAAATATTTGGCTTGTAACTTTTATAAAATTATGCAAAACGCGTTTTTTTGTTATCGTTTTCTGATAAGCGCGCAGTGCATCGGGTTTTGGCCACAGACGTCATCGGCTTGCTGCTTAACACGACAAACAGCAGGATGAGCGTCCCGCTCGCCCCTACCCCTACCCCCCCCGCCCAAAAGCGCGGCGTGGGAAAGAAGGCGCTCGGCTCCGCTCTCACCAGAGGCGCCGCTCAGCGTTTTTCATCGCAAAGGATTTAAAACATAACTACTGAAATTAAACCCAAATTCGTGCGCTTTTTTTATCGCAATTTTGGTACCAATTCTATACAATATATTATGTCAAAATTGTCTTTATGTACAATAATCTATTAATGCCTAAAATGTCTTATGTATTAACCATACTACAACTCGATATTTGTAGCAGTTGGCAGCCGTAGGACATTAGACTAGTAGAATACAAGACAATTTCAACAATGGTTCCTTAAACATTTCCTGGGAGTCAGACAACGTGAAGCAATCTCGACCAAGATGGTGCTTCACGGCAAAACAATCCACACTGTGAGAGAGAATACACTGGGTTGAACGGTGAAATAAACCTTCCACCAGGGCAGGAGGAGGGGTTATTCCGTTTAAAGAAGGACCTGAATGCGCTTGTTTTCTTGCTACTGAATAGGCGCACGCGGTGAAAAATATGGCTACTGCCAAACGTCTAAGTGAACGTGGAAGAGGCTTCGCTCTTGAGTTTCATCTCGCTGCATTGAACTTTACACCTAAGGAAGCGTAAATGGACTGCTCATCTTTGTTTGCTCAAAGGCGTCGCCTGCGAAGTTCTTCATGTAGTCCGTAGTGTATGGAATTTGATCTGGAAGAGGCGCTGGGATATTCACAGCTTGGACTGACGAAGATCGGGCAACGACTATACTTGGTTGGGAGGTTCTCAACTAGGTATCTCCACACAGACATCATGGGGCAGCAGGATCCAGCCGAGACAAGTTCTAAAAACTCTCGACTGCATAGAGTGTAGTGCATTCTAAGGTAAAAAATGGTGGAGGTTAGAATACAAGGAGAGGAACAAAAATTGCGCCGCGATCTATGGCTTGCCGTATATTGAAGTACTCGTTTCGGATTCGCGGGTGTTTGGTTCGGAGAAGCGACAGAAACTCACGGAAAACTACGATCAGTGCAGATCGCGCAAGACGTCTCTCCAGACAGCCGGCTGGAATTCCATTCGCTATTCTAGTAGTTGGTCGAAAATTCCTGGAGTTCCGTTCAGAGCAGCTAGCAATAAACATAATTGATGCCCTAGAGCACTAACCGGTAAAAATTCGTAAGATTTCCTCGGAAGTGAGCCTTGGAAGTCAGATCTGGATCCTCGTCGTCCGAGGCGTCGGGCTGGATGGCCACAGTTGAGAACACATCCGAATGGCCAGCGGCATTTAGCAGCTGCGCATGTAACGCGGCGTATGGCTCACGCAACAACGCCCTTCGAACATGCTAGGGCGCCGACAAAGGCTGCGCTTTAGCTGATTGTTTGTAAGAACGATTTGTTTGTGGGTAAGAGCATGCAACATGGCGTTGTTTTATCATATTCGAAGTCGGCACGTACTACAAATTGCTAGTCGCCCGAGTTGACACCTCTGTAAATAGTTTTAATAAATTATGTTTTCGACTTTCGGTAATAGAATAGGCATACACATGTAATAAATTGTTTACAACAAACTTTGCAAAACAGAATCGGTTTGAATGACTTCCTTTTCTCTATTTCAGATCTTTTCAGCAATCTTTGGACTATTTACGGCAATATTGCGGATTGTGCCATTAAGAGGAATAATATAAAACATGTTCATTTCCAATGCATACAATTGCAAATTTAAGAGCGAGTGAAAAGAATTGTATTAAAACATTCTCCTTTCATAAATCTTCGACATCGTTTAAGGCATAAAGAAACTGGCTATTCGAAAGCTCTCCCTTCAAATTGATTGCAATTGTTTTTTAAATAATTGTAAAAAACTAGCAGTGTTCATTTGGAAGAGAGGAGCACATTATTCTGGTTATTGTAAAGAGAAAGGGGGTCATGTTTTCAGTCGTCGTACGCATGTGTCGAAAATTATTTAAGAGTGAGTGAGACTTCAAAATTATTCGGAAATTTCTTTTTTCATGGTTTAGGTTTCCGCAACAATCTTGTGAGGTAACTAAAATGCAGGTATCACAAGAAATATCATTTTAAGAGAGTTATGGAAACATTTTTATGTCATGGACACCACTGGAATTACCAGGCTATAATCTCCATTTTTTAATTAAGGGATGATTGGAGACAATAATGAAATTTAAGTTGTAAAAGAGTTAATACAAAGGCTATGAATTATTTCATCACTCGTCCAAGAGCTAACCGAACAGCATTAGGCTCCCTAGAGCATACCGCTCCAATAAACGAGGGAAAACAAAACACGAGCCTCCATTCAGGTCATGAACGTCCTCTGTGAAAGTTGCGATGACAATTTTTTTAGATTTAGATTATTATTAAAAGTTCGCATTTGAGCTAATGCTCGTGGGCAAACATGATAACATATTAAAAATTAGAAATTACTAAACATTTTAAACAATTACAATTGGGGTTTACTATTAGAATTAGGGGGTCGATCATAATAGTTTCAATTTATTCTAGCTAACTCTTAAATTCACTTCTAGTTTAATAACAACTTTCCTACACTAACACAAAATACACTACAACACTGTCACATACTTCACTGTATAGGGCCCATGACGATAATAATTATGACTAATAATAATAATAAATAATAATAATATATAAAATAATAATAATAATAATATAACAATTAATAATAATAAAGATAATGTCTTCAGTCAGTAATGTTTCGAGGGATGCTCTAGATGAATGAAGCATATTTTTTAAATTTGGCTACATTTGGGAAGAAGAGCCTCTAGTGCTTCTGCAGGTAGTCTTATTCAATCTACTATATGTGCGATTCACAAAGAGAACTTGCCTACATCAAGTTCTTTTGTTCTAATCGTTTTCCAAGGATGGTCTCCTCTGCTTTATAATCTGATTTTCCTGTAATCTTTAAAGGATATCTGCCATGCTTGTGATCCCTCTGAATGTTCTTATGACATTACGCATAAAGCGCCCCGTTCCGTCTCTTTTGATAAGGATCCATTCTTTCTCGTTCGTCACCGAACGACCCGTGATTTTACAAAACTTTGGGAGGACCGTTTTTGGGAATTTTATCTAACGTTCGTTGCCTTTTCTGTACGGGTCCCAGCATGCCGCCTTCCGTATTCTAATATTGGGCGTACAAGTGTAGTATATGCTAGGGATCGGGCATTTGGACTACTCGGCATTTGGACTACTATTCTAATATTCTGCACACGGCTATTGCGTCTGTAATGACAACAATGCCTCGTATGTAATTCCGAGGAAGTGGAGAGGAGATGGAGGACGAGGAGGTTGTTGACTAACTGATTGCTTCGGGCACGACAACTGCTATGGTCAGTAGTCCCTTCAGACTGACGACTGTTCAATTGGGGAAAGCGGCGCTGTTTCTTTCACAATGGTATACGAGAACCGGCGCCGACCTTCAACGGTATATGGTGGGTTATTTTCACTGCCAGGGTAACTCCGCAGCGGGGCACGCCTCAGCCAAAATATAGCTCAAAGAATTGCGAGTGGACTCCAGACATGCTGTGATTGTATGACATGATGTGAATTGAAGTGGTGTAAGTAACTGGGATAGGACTACATGGAGGAAGGAACGATGGCGCACTGTCTATATGTTGAAGTACTACTTACAACTGTTGGAGGGGACGGTTCGGCCAGATATCGGATTTGAAGAAACGTAGAAAACATGCGGAGCAGCCGGCGCTAAAATTCTTCTCCAAGTAGCGGTTGAATTCTATCTAGCTATGAAGCTAAAGTTGAAAATCCGCCGCTGTTGGGATCGACGTAGTCGCCATTCAGTCACTGCGAGATACGGCAATGGACAGTCGCAGGAGGGATAACTGCGGTTAAACTCTGGTGGAGGCGGTGGGGCTTTCCGGACGGAGCGGGACCTGGAGCTGCGCACGCCACGCGCCAGCCCCGTGCCTGCCGTCAACAGCCGTAGCGGTGCAAATCAATTTGGGCCTCTCCCTCCGGGGGTAGTGGCCGGTCGGCGCGCGCCCCTTGCGGAGCGCAGCGCCGGAGGGTCGGGAGAGTGTGGCGGTTCGGGGCGGGGCGCAAGCGGAGGCTCAAGGGGTCGGGGCCGGCAATGAAGCCGTCAGCGCCGCAGCTGCGCCCCGCGAGGCACCGCAAACGGACTGGTCCGCACAACGCACCATCCACCAGCAGCCTGGAAGGGGGCGGAGTGGCTAACAAGAACCCGGGCAGCGTAGCACGGACTCTGGTCCGTTCTTGCCAGATTACTACGCACTACAATCGACCGATAAATAAAATCCATTAACACTCGCTGGCAGGTGTCACACTCTTGTCTACGTTCATAACTTTCGCCGAAGTCGAGACCTGATCCAACAATCCGCGCTACGTGTGAGTCATATGAGTGGCTAGTGAACTCTGGCAGATAAAATAAACAAATTCTGGCTCTGGAAAAATTAAACAAATTTCTTCGGGGCAAGCTTGATTGGGTGCAGAGCAAGGTCACCTGACGTAAAAGACTTGGAAGCGATAACTCTCAGGGTCGCCTTATTCGCATCACGCCGACGCAACCGACACAATCTACTGCCAACTTTCTCTGTGAAGTCCTTGAAAAAAGCTTTTATGGTTTCTTTGCTTTGATTTAAAACTGAAAAATATAACATCATACTCACACATAAGCTTTTCGATAAAAAAGTATGTTTGTAGAGCAATTTGCACCTATCATATAGTAGTTCAAATATTAATAAGGCATGACAAGAATTGATACACTTTACTATTCTGGTGATGGATTAGTCGTCACGTTTAATAATTGTGAACATTATTGTCAAGGCTTACTATGTCTACTTGAAGTCCTTTTCTCATTTCAATTTCGAAGAAATCTCCTGTTGATGAGAAGCCAGCTCTGAAGTAACAAAACAAAGTATCTTTTATAAAGTTTCGTCGTTTGCAGGAACGCATTTCCTTCTACGGGCAGCAAGAACCATCAGCAGCACAAGGGCCAACGATTGTTTTTAAAACCCATTCTTACTTTCCACTTGCTGAAGAGCAGGAGCAATTCGGTGATGGCGGATTTTGGCACTTCACCGATCGAGCAACCTGTTCATACTGTGCGGTCGGGTGGCGGAGTGGTACACAACAGTAACAATCCTGTATGGACCTGGTCTGCAAGAGTCCTGACTTGAATCTATCGAATACCGTTGAGATGTTTTCGAACACGACTTCGTGCCAGGCTCACCGACCTAATCGTATCCTTCTTTCACAGTGGCAACCACACCATTTAAGAATGGCTGCCATTCCAAGAACACGCAACACCTGATTGAAGAATGCTGCGTTACAGAGGAGGGCGCACGACTGGTAAATCATTTTCAGCCACATATCAGATCTTTTGCCTCATTATATAACTCATATATATTGGGGATTGACCTCTTCTCATTTGGCATCTGGGATATTGGGAAGGCACGGGGTCAGCCTCGTGCGCGCCATTTTCGGGCTCGGCCAGGTGATCGGGCGGGGGCGCGGGCGGAGGGGGATGGGGTCGCGGGCCCGGGCCTCGGTACTGCCGCCGGCATTGGGCGCCCGGCCCCCTCCCCGCGCCGCGCCGACTGGCGAACGGCCTCCGCGCGCCCGGCCTGCGCACGCCCGCCCAACATGGCGCTACAGAAGGGGGCACGCTGTTCTCGCTTCTTGGTTGCGACATTACTCGTACGGTGATACACCAAAGGTGGCAGAGGAAGCACGGTCGACAGGTGAGAAAACCCCGAACGTCTGCACGGCGAGCACATTGCAAGAGGTAGGGATGAAGCCAGCTACAAAAGAGCTAAATGGGAAAAATGAAAGCAAAATGAATGCGTGAACCTGACGTAATGTTGCCAGCAGTGGGAAGCCAGCAGCTGTCAAGTGCGGTTCCTCCTTACAGTACTCTCTCTATATTCTACCGATGAAGCAACAGCAGCTCAGCTTCTTAGAATGTATTCTCTCTTGCTGCTCTGGAGGAACATTGCAGGGGATAGTTCGCAATTTGAAATTCATTTTATAGCATCGGGATGGGGTAAGTTTGTAGTAACCCCAGGATCGGTTCCTTAACGGGGCTAAAGGTGGTTGAACCGTAGCTTTGCAGGGAAGCGAGCGAAGCGTACTGATCGGGTGAATCTCATCCTCCGCTAGCTGGCCGCTCCTCACTCCCCTGAAAACAAGAACCTCAGATTTGGCGGACTTTGAGGCTCATTATTACAGAAAACTGTTGAGATTCCGAGACATTTTTAATCTACTGATTTAAAGGGTACATGGTGCTTGGTAAATACTTTCATCGTGGAACAATTGGGCCGCTAATGTATATTAACAACGGTGAAGAGACAAGTCAAAGGAAATTAAATTTTGTAATTAAAAAAACAACAACAAAGGAATGACCAATTTGGTTGTTTTTGTCATTTATAGACTGCATTTTAACACTACGGTCCTGAAGTTTTAAAACAATGGGAGCAGTTTTTGAGAAAATCTTGTTTTTGTAATTGGTTAAAATGACAATAATTGCACGTAATATTACCTCGAAAACTATAAATTTTCAAAAATGTACGATGGATATTATTGATACACTAAAATATGTAGAACAACTTTATTTGAAGTAAAAATATCTATTATTCTTATTTGTAGTTATAGAAGCGCCTCAATAATTGTATTCAACTTTTTGCATTATGCATTTCGGAGTATGCCACCTTTAAAGGTATATTTTTATTCCTGTTTTAAAAAAAATTAACGAACAAATTTGGAGGCGTTGTAGAGAAAATTTGAAAATCTGTTGGGGGCTTATGTAAAGTAGTCCCAATTTTACAGAACGTTTCAAAATCGCGACCGCCTCTAGTGAAGCAAATCGAGCGGGGAATTCCATTTTTTTTGAAAATCGTAGCGTATGGTTTAGGCGCTAGTAAGTGTTTTGACACACTGGCAGACGGACTGATGGATGCTTTGAAAGGAACGATTTTTCGGTATCAGGGGGACCAAATCCTGTATTTTTGTTGAAATCTGGAATAGATTTTCCGCAATATACATAACTTGTGTAGTATGACGTAGCAGTAGTACTGGGGACTGTGTAATTCCAAGTAGTACTTATAATTACGGCAACTTACGTATGTAATGCGGGAAGTAAATTAGATTCACCACCAGAAAGAAATATATTTATACATCAAAGAACAAAAGTCCTATTGTCAATAAAGATAGCATGGGAAATGCTCCATATACGTTTTATACTTCAGAACTCGAGTCTACTACGAACTCGATTTTCTATAGGGCATTTACAGAATTATTGTGGCGCTAAGCGCAGTCCGCAAAATAAGAGTAAATACACGTAAAAGAAAATGGTAAAGAAATCTTTATTCAGAAGTAAGGTACTCGTACTGACTCGACTAATGGGAAAAACAATTGGAAACAAAAGTTCAATCATTAATTTATATGGAGTCACTGAGTCAGCTATCTGCTTTTTTTAAATAAATTCCCGTGATACAAATGATGGTTAATGGAGAAGAACGGAGAAAGTCCTGCAATGGCGACTCAAATTGTCGTTTGCAGGTCAGTAACGTGACACTTTTTTTTGTCTGCTCTTGATATAACAGCGTCTACAAGATATAAAATTACTAGTATCGTGGCTTTTTCTTTGTATCCCTCTTTTAGGCACGCAACTCTGCTGAGGATTTCACAACAACCCTTTTCAATTCAAGTCAATCATTAATTTTATACTAATTGAAATATGAAAACAGGTAATGAAACCCGCGAGTTAAAGAATTACTATTTTTCCTAGTGCATTAATATTGCGTCTTCGGGTTCGTCGCGATACTGGCCTCTAGCCACTGTCCTCCAAGCTTTTCTTCCAGATGTTCTCAAGCTTTTACATAGTTTGTCCCTGGTCGCCACTTTACATTTTCTGGAATTTAGAACGAATATTTTGGTTCGAAACGATTCCTTCGTTAGTTCAGCATTCTACGAGAACATCAAAAGTGGTAAAAAATTGAACTTACAATAAGTAATCGGCGGTTGATCGCAAGATACCATTTTCTGCTTGTTGGTTCCTTAACGGTATTTAGTCTTAAATAATTGGGTTCACGGTTGTAATTAAAAAGATCTCTATTTGGATTACACAAACTCTAACGGATGATATTTAACATATAAATAAAGTAAAATTTGTATTTAATTTTTGAAGCGTCAATATATAATTCGTTGACCAGACGCATAAAAAAGAACTATTGTTTTACGAATAATTCATCCTGCACTTTACTTTTTTTAAATTCGCCCTCCATCTTTCATATTCTACAAAATCGTCGAATTTTCCGGGCACCAGGAATGTTTGAAATAAAGGGAAGTAACTACCTTTACAAGATTGTTAATCCTTAGTTAGGACATGGATTTCAGAATGCGGGATCCGACCTGGGGGGTCGAGACATTTTCAAAGGGGTTCAAGTGGATGCTTCAAATGTCAAGAGTGCGTCGATAGCCCAAGTGACCGGAGACCAGATCGTGGTAATTCAAACTCCAACTCATTCTAGCGCAAATCTCGAGTTCAACTGCCGCAACTTTCTTTGACAGAACCAACATTCTTTCGTCGCTTCTCAAAAAATTTCTATTTTTGAGAGTAATCGAATATATTTTTTAATTTGAGATATTTCTAGTACACAGTATCTGGTCAATGTGAAACACGAAGTAACTTTAATCATTTGGGTTCTCGTTAAACTGGCTTACTATCAGTTAAACACATCAATCTTTTCATGAAGATAACTCAATTCTTGTTGGTAAGAAACAATTCAAAATAATCATTTAGCCTACAAGCATTTTTTCTCATAATATTCGAGAACAGAGAGTTTATACAATTCCGTAAGCTAGAAGGGGGCGGCGGGGGCGCGGGGCGGGGTCGGCTGGCGGGGGCGGCGGGAGCGGGGCGGGGCGAGGGCGGGCACGGGGGAGGAGGAGTTGGCCGGTTGAGGGTGATTGAGGCGGGTCGCGTCGCGCCGGCCCTTCTAATGGCGCGCGCCCGGTGACGGCCAGAGACAGATTGGCAGACCGCCGCCCATCGACTTACGACAGACGCCCCGGCCGCAATTTCGGTGCGAGGAGGTGGCCACATGCCTCTGCGCGGCGCCGCGCCGCCTGCCCCGCCCCTGCGCGCCGCCGCCACGGGCTGCCCCGGTAAACGAACTGGACGCCCAGGGAGCGCACGCTGAAGTGCACAATCGCCGAACGAGATACATACTGCACGCCCTTTTGTCTATTCTTTGGAGTGCCTTAATCAAATGAGCAGGTGATAGCATAATTTTGACATCTCTCACGAGACTATGGTGAAATTCTTGTTTACCTCAAAAATCAGTCCTTATTATATTGATGCATTTGTGTGTGTCTTTCTGCGTCTGGTGTCCTTCTGGCCGCTGCTTCGATCGACTCTGCACCGTTGGAAGGGACGGAGGCCAAGGCGAGGAGAGAGGGGCGACGGCGATAGAAGAAACTCAGAAATGGAGGAGATTGGGATGAGACTTGCATCAGCTACAACAGTCGTGCGGAATGTTGAAATAATAATGTTAATTAGTGAGTAAAAATGCAATGAAGTGATTGCGTTGCCGGGGGATGCAACAGCAGAATTTCATCTTTGTATAACTCTATGAGTGCTGAATTGTTGTAAGCAGAAGCAGCTGTAGGGACACAAACTATTGATCAAAAATCCTGCCAAATCGGAGAAGGGCTTCTAAGCTGAAGAGGCGACAATGGAGGTAGTGTAATAATGGAGACATACACTTGCTATTTTTCTTACTGTCTCATTCCACGATATCATTGACGGTTGTGTGGGAGAAGGCGGTAATCTGATGGGATGGGGAACATCAGAAGGTAAAGGAGTCCTCATGGGTGTAGTGGCATCTGAATGCAAAATGCCCGAAACCCCTTTTACGGCAGCCCTTAATAAGTACAAATGTTTACTGAAATTGCAAAGGCTGTCATAATTAATAAATATAATGTTCGAGGATTTCTGAATGACATTTTTTGACTCTTTGTTAAAAATTACCTATACTTTCTGAAAATAGGTAATTAATTTCTGGATTTACTGGATTGTGGTTACGTTTCATCCTCACGTGCTACGTTTTTGTGTCGTTCTTACAAGTGTGCAAAAATCCATTTGTTGGTGACAAAGGGGGATGAACTTTCATATGCAGTGATGAATTTGGAGTCAAGTTACACCTCAGTGGGAGTGGCAATAGAAACGTAGTAGGCAAATTTCTCAACGATGGCTATGACTCTAAAGGAAGTGAAAGTGTCGCTGAATGCCTCGTAGCTGGTGGCAAGAGGCATTAGGTTTGCCTGTAGGCAATAAGAAACAGTAGCACGGTCTGCGACGTCTCAAGTTGATGGTAATGGGATACGAACCCTGCAGGGTAAGAACGATGACATAATACGGTCTATTGGCAAGGTACGATCAATGGGCGTGGTATGGGCGATGAGCAAGATATATACTTGTTGAGGAGGCTTCGAAGGATGGACAGACTAATGACGGAGAAGATAAGAACAAGGAACAGAGTACGGGTGACAGTCAAGGTACGAACGGTATTTATGATTAAATGCATCAAAATTACAAACGCTTCGAAACTCGTTTGATTACATCAGGGCTACATAGAATATACTTATTTTACAAACATGTTTTGCAAACAGTTTGTAAAAAGATAATGGCTAAAAAAAATAGTGAAAACCAATTGCATGGTTATAATATAATAAGAATACCTTCCCATTACAATTTTAAGACCAAATTCTACAAACACTTTCTTCCCACCCGTTTTTCCAAAAGTTTCTCAGTTTCTCCCAATATTTATGTTTTTACAACCGGTTGTTGTTTACCCTTATTGTTTGATACGGACGTTGTAATGAGGATATTAAAAAAATTAACTAAGCTTTAAGCTTACGTAATTATTTAGGCGGTTTCAATTTCAAATTACAGTGAGTAAAGTAGGGTAACAAAATGACTTCAAAATTTACTTTACATAATTTTATAGACAGATCCTAATCAATATTTAATTATTATGAACTGCAAATTCCTCTTAATTAGAAACAACGAAATTAAGAAGCTGGTTTTCATACTTTCATTTAATTCATGTTATAGAAAAAAGAAAGTCAAACTCCAATATCTATATAGGGAATTTACAATTCATGTATTTGTTTTTAAACACAAAATGATGAAAGCTTTAAGCCATATCTTTCTAATTAAAAAAATAAGCATCATGCGTGTAATACCGAACCAAAAGTTTGCCCGTGAAGATTCTTAGTAAATATTATATATGGGTAATAATGAAAAAAAATATTGTTTCTTTCTCAAACCTTTAGGAGGCAAACGAATCTTCACAAGACGCAGAAAAGACACACACAAATGCATCAATATAAATAGGACTGATTTTTGAGGAAAACAAGAATTTCACCCATAGTCTCGTGAGAGATGTCAAAATTATGCTTCACCTGCTCATTTGATTAAGCCACCTCCAAAGAATAGACAAAAGGGCGTGCAGTAGTTATCTCGTTCGCGCGATTGTGCACTTCAGCCTGCCGCCCCTGGGCGTCCAGTTCGTTTACCGGGGCGCCGCGTGGCGGCGGCGGCAGGGGCGGGCAGGCGGCGCGGCGCCCGCAGAGCGCCATGTGGCCACCTCCTCCGCCACCGAAATTGCGGCCGCGGCGTCTGTGTAAGTCGATGGGCGGGCGGTCTGCAATCTGTCTCTGGCCGTCACGGGCGCGGCCATTAGGGCCGGCCGACGCGACCCCCTCTCACCCTCAACCGGCCCAACTCCCTCCCTGCCCCCCCCGCCCCCGCCGCCCCCGACCGCCCCGCCGCCCCCCGCCGCCCCCTTCTAGCTTACGGAATTGTATAAACTCTCTGTTCTCGAATATTATGAGAAAAAATGCTTGTAGGCTAAATGATTATTTTGAATTGTTTCTTACCAACAAGAATTGAGTTATCTTCATGAAAAGATTGATGTGTTTAACTGATAGTAAGCCAGTTTAACGAGAACCCAAATGATTAAAGTTACTTCGTGTTTCACATTGACCAGATACTGTGTACTAGAAATATCTCAAATTAAAAAATATATTCGATTACTCTCAAAAATAGAAATTTTTTGAGAAGCGACGAAAGAATGTTGGTTCTGTCAAAGAAAGTTGCGGCAGTTGAACTCGAGATTTGCGCTAGAATGAGTTG
>BOPP01000443.1:60855-84104 GCA_017312745.1 Gryllus bimaculatus
AGGGGGTAGGGGGGAGCGGACGCTCATCCTGCTGTTGTCGTGTTAAGCGGCAAAGCCGATGACGGTTGTGGCAAAGACGGTGGCTGCGCGCTGATCAGAAAACATAACAAAAAACGCGTTTTGCATATTTTATAAAGATTACAAGCAAATATTTCGATTAAAGATATTCAACATTAAAAATTGTAAGTCATAATGAAAATTCAACATTCAACTAATATATTTCGTGATTAAATTGTTTACTTTTTAATTTTTATTTACGATCGATCAGTAGCAATATGTTGTTTGTACACCAGAATGAAGATATTTTCCTTTACTTTATGGTCTCTCTCCTCTGGTTTGTGTGTTTCCTGGTGGGAAAGCGTCATTACAAAAAATACAATGCCTTGTATTGCAAGAGTTGTTGGTGGTTGCAGTTAAGTGCTATTTTATACACTTCGAACGATATATTCAACAGTTCGATGTAGTGAAATTGTATTGTGTAATTTATTGTCTCTATGTATACTTGTGATAATTAATATGTGAAAACGAAAACACGATATTATGAGGGAAATGCAAAAATCATTTTATCTAAATCTTAGGTTACCAGCCACAGTACTAGCTTCTGCGATATGAAGGCTGTAATATATTGACTTTGTTTTCAACTTAGATTCAAACTAGTTTATTAAATCTGTTACTGTTCCCTACTTTTAGAACAAAATAGCAATTAATGACGCTCAGTGTAATTAACTCATTAAATCCATAACGTAATAAAGGAATAATGTCTGTTAATGTAGTGTCATTAATCCATTAAATTAATTCGCACATGAAATTATGCAATTAAAACAAATTGATTAACATATTATGCAAATGAACGCAGTAATTTATATGTGAATAATGACGTTATGTATTTAATTAACACATAAATGTGATAAACATGTTGAATAAAGGGCAACTCGCCAGAGAAACTGGCAGGGGAAAAAGAACTAAAACTCTTCACCCTCTAAAAGTTACGTATGAAAGATAGCAGATTTTCCCCATTTATTTTTCTGTTATTTTTTTTATGTGCTATGGTCCAATTTGCGGAGAAAGCGGCGATGACGTGGGCAGCGGTGGCGGCGGTGGCAGCGGTGGCGCCCGGGAAGTGGTTGGGATGCGGTCGAACCGCAACGTGGGTTGAAAAGACTATAAAAATAACCAGCCGAGTGTCGTTGCAACATTTTTGACTGTGATAAAATTACGTCATGACTATGCTATGACGTTCCAAGGTGATAGGTTCTGCTTCTACCCGTTTTATTAAAGACCAGGCGAATAGTTGTCACAATTTTGGAATTATATGGTCGCTTGTCCAGAATACTGTTGAATCACAAAAAACATGGTTTTTACAAGATTTACAGACAGAGTGCGATTTAGTTTCCCGCAACTTTATTTTCTTCCCATTAGTCGACGATATTCAAGTTAAACGAAAAATGGTTTAGTCTTTTTACTTTTAATTTATGAAAATGGATTATAAAAACTGAATTTTTGAATACCATTATCCATTAAAATAAATGGTGATTTCCGACCATGAAATAGCAATCAATGTATCTACTATCAAACGGCATTTGAAATACTTTTAGAGATAAAAACGTATTCCACATAAAACTAGTTGTGTGGAATATCACCACATACTTTCTGACATTATCTGTAATGGCTCCGCCATGATATACTACTACATGAACCTACAAAGGTGTTTCCAACCTGCAACAATTTGTTTTCGCACCGAGACTAAAACTCAGGTCCTTCGAGTGAACTCGCCATGCGATTTAATTGCTACCCCATTCCTTTAAAATAACCTTGTTTGTCTGTGGAAAAAGTTAATGAAAGAAATTTGAAGCATTTTTTTCAGAAAAAATTGTTTTTACAACTTGCATTAACTTCAAACAGAAACTATGTAAAATATTCACGCTTTTCAAAAACATTGAAATGATTTTTAAAGAGCTGATATTTTACAACCGTTTTTGTTTAAGGCAAAAATCTCTAGCTTCGATTTTGTACTTTTGACATGCTGACTTTTTGCAATTTTCGATAATACAAACAGTTCGCCATAAATGAAACTTGCACTAATTTTGTAGTTTTCTAATACATAAAAGATAAAATTTAAAGAAAACATTTGCAGTCGTTTTTTAGAAAAAAAATGTTTAAATAATTTATTTTATGCAAAATTGTACCAAAACTACTCATTTTTTCGAAATGCTCATGCTCATAACTTTATGCTTATGACTGACGAAATGCTTTTTGATTTATAACAAAAATTGTCTATTAAGACCAGATTCCATTAAAAAAATCTCTATTTTCAATATATTAGATGTAGAAAGACGCCAAAATGAAATTTTAAACTTTTAGAATTTCCGAAAAATTAGGTATTTCAACGAAAATTACACCCATATTAATCTTTTAAGTATCCTTCACATTATTTGACAACAAAGTTTAATCCCATAAAGTACCCATAAAAATATTCATCTAAAACTCAGAGAGCCTCAGGTTGAGCCTTAGGTGAATATCAATTTTGGAGCAAATCAGCTGTTCGGTTTGGATGCTAGCTTTAACCCCAGACAGGCGTACAAACAGACATTTTATTCTCGTTCCGACCGCTGAGCCGAGCCCATCGGTATCAGTAGTTACCTTCGTTAGCACTAGAGAAGGAGAACCCGATCTTTATGTGCAAAGTGCTGTTCTGTCATTGGTGACTATGTAAACGAGTATTCTCAAACTATTAAGTGTTTTTTTTCTTTTGTGATAAGTGTCCATGTGTAGAAAAGTGTCATAGAGCTTGAAGTTAAATTAACTACAGACCCGCTGGTATAGCCCAGTGCATATTGGAATCTCTCAACATATTGAGTTATGATTCAGAAAATGAGCTGATGTCAACTCATCTACTGCAACAATCATTTGGTGATCAGCAAATTAATCAGCAAAACGTGGAGTCATTAAACATGGATATTCATACAAATGGCCAACACCATGTTTCAACAGGTGCAGAAACGAAAATATTCTCTCCGATCCAACTGTAAGTGACGGTACATTAACTCCTCAGGCACGTATTCATGAATATTCCTTTACCTGTAGTTTATTCATCCAAGAGACAGCGCAGTAACAGTGACCCAAATGCGCCAGCCAGAAGAAAATTAGTCAAGATCAAAGTGTAGAATATTCAGTCCCCATTAAAATTAGCTTCAGCGCCATATAAAATCTTTTAAAAACTCTGAAGAATTCAACCCCACCAGTTTTTGTGAAGAACATTGATAATCTCTAGCATAATCATAATTGATAATCTAAAAGTGAATTTTCTACCGAGTTAAAATTAGGCAAGGTTAAAATTCAAATGAATTGATTGAAACAAATGAAGCGAAGACTGCAGACTGTTAGTGAATATGCTAAATACTAACAACAACTTCTTTCGTACTTATGCTGACCCACTATCAAAAAAGTAACTGTTGTAATTAAAGATGTTCATCAATCCTTTACTGAAAATAAAATTCCTGCACTTCTGACATATTAGAAGTAATTTTCACGAACAAGTTTAATTCATACTTTTTCGTTACCAGGGCTCGGCAATAAGAGTATTTCTGCTGAAAATTCGCCGTGTTCCGGTTATAATTCTGTTTATACTTACGAAGTAAGAGCGAGAAAGTCAAATGCTTGTTTGAACTGATCAATTTTAAAATCACATTTTTTTATTTTTCGAATAACTTTATTTTGGAAAAGCGACGATACACCAAAAATAATTTTATGATCTATGTTTTGTTTTAAAAATATGACAGTATGTATTACATTATACACAATTGTATGCATTACGTTTCCACCTTTGAGTACTCTACCATTTTCAGCAAATGTCATAGCGTTAATTCACAATATCTGAAGACGCCCCTTTTTCTTCTCTGACACAAACTTTTATCGGTTGATGAAACGTATAGTTTTCGAATCTGTATTAGAGAAACTTATCATGTTATACATTAGATGATATCGTTTTTCTGAGATTTAGAAAGTCATCTCATGCCTTCGATCAGGCAAAACTCGGAAACGGTATGTTTCAGGCTCGTAATTCTGGGACTGTGAAAACCCCAGAGACATACGTGCGAAGATCGTTGGGCATAACTTCAAAATTAATTTCTTTCTCGTTCTTCTATTACATATTTGGGGGTTTCCATGCAGGGTAGGTTTAGACTTTGACAGGGTAGGTTTAGACGTTTTAGAATTCGACTACTGTAACATTTTGTTGTTTGACATCGCAAAACGAAACGTTTTGTGTGATGTCTCAAAAACAAAAAAAAAATTCCAGTGTTTCTCATCAATTTCGAGTTAATGAAATACGTTTATAGAACTTTAACGCAAAAATCTTAAAGTGAATTAAAAGAAACAAAGGAGAGATAATTCTTTTACTCTCACTTCTCAGGAAATTAAAATTTGACGGGGAGACGTGGATTTTAGACTATTGTTAATTCGCAGTTTCAATCTTTTCATTTTTTTCTTTTTTCGTTTTCAATGCTTATAGAGAACAGCATTCGGATAGCCATTAAGTGAAGGTCTTTCGAAGTCGTTGACGGAGACAAGTTATCAACATCCAACTTATCTAATACAGATACGTAAGTCGGAAAATGTCTCAGTGGTCGGAAAAGGCGAAGCCGCACCCTCTCTGCCACGCCTCGGAATGGGCGTGAACGCCACAGACGCCTTGAGCGAAGACAGCGCCGCGCCGCGCCGTGGCGAGCACAGTATTCAAGAGAAGTACTATGCTCTGCGAGTGAATGGTTGTAAAAAACAAACAAAAAGGTCCAACAAAATATGAACAACTACAAATATTTGAAATATTTTCATTTAAATGATATGGCAAGTGCATTCAGTTAATTGCATTATTAGCTTAAAACTATATTTTAACTAGTTTTGGTTATACTACGTACATAAGATAAACGCCCTGTCATTAAGCACTGTCGCCGCAAGACAGTCTGTACGCTCTAAAAATCAACTAATATGTTCCCGCCTTCCCGTAGACCCCGCTGCCCTTCCGTATGTGTTCCCACAGCCCTGTGCATCTGCAGAGATTGATTGTTATTGATTTCGGGCACGCCAACTGCTAAGGTCGTTATTCCCGTAAGTATAGTGCATATTTTCTCCTCAGGAGGTGTCGGCGATGTTTACCCGCTGGATGGTGAGATCCGGCGCCGACCTAACGTCGGCTAATGTTGTGTCCTCCAACCGGATATCTTCCACCGGCTGGGCACCACCCTAGCTGGGACAAGCTCCAAGCTCCCGGCCGGTCTCCCGGTAGATGCGGTAGTATAGAGGATGTAAGTGTAAGTGTGTGTATGCAAGGTCTGAAGAAAGAACAAGGAATGGGAAGGAAAGATCGCGCCCGGTCTGCTGCCCGTTTGTTACGGTACAGCTTCGGCATTCGTCTGGTGATGATCGAAGAAATCACGGAAAACTACCGATCAGAGCAGCCGGCCGCAAGAATTCTCCCCCAGACAGCGACTGAATTGGACCTCGCTAGGAAGTTCATGTGGGAAATCCTGCCTCCGCCGAGACTCCACCCTAGGGCCTCGCGGTGAAGGGTGCTGCAGCGCAGAGGGTGCGAGCGCTGGGTGGGCGGGGTGTTGCGCGCGCCCGCCGCCTGGACGTGGGCGCGCCCCGTTCGCGGAAGAGGCGCGCTCGACCGCCATAAAGCCGCGCCCGCGACAGCCGTTCACTCACCTTTTTCGCAGAAGGGCTGCCTGAGTGATTCGGCGAGGGTGCGGCCCTTGAACCCCAAATGCACGCGCCTGGCCCTGCCTCCAGCGGCTGTGACTTCCCCGCGCGGGGGCGGCGCGGCGCGGCGCCGGGGGCTGAAGTCGGCGCGAGGGGGGGGGGGGCGACGCGCCGGAAATGGCGAACGTCGGGGCAGCTGCGGCGACGAAGGACTCGTAAATGATATGGGACGGCACAAGTCCTCACGTTGTATCATCCTAAAAGGATCTCCAAGCAACGAATCTCTCAAATCTCAATGTTTTCGATAATGATAATAATAATAGTAATAATAGAAATAATAGAAATAAGAGAAAATATAGAAATAATAGTAATAATAGAAATTATAGAAATAATAATAATAATAATAATAATAATAATAATAATAATAATGATAATAATAATAGTAATAATAATGAATGAATAATAATAATAATAATAATAAATTAATAATGATAATGTTGTAAGTTATTTGTTACAAATATTGTATGTTGAACTAGCGACCTCACTGTCTTTTGAAATAATTCTTAAACATTATACTTAGTAGTGTGCTGTAGTATATATATATATATGTGATGTATTGTATTATATATATATATATCATATATATGATATATACTATGATATACAACAATTGTGGTATATTACAACCGTCTTAAATAATGAATCAACTTACAACATACTTTATATTTAATTATTTGTTAAGATGTGTATTCTGTATATTTTATGATAAAAGCGTGGATTGCAATAGCTTTAGACGATGTTCGCACTTCTTCATTGCCTACTTCATTTAGTTCATTAGTAATCGTGTTGTACTCTGGACAGAGCTCTCATCTAATTTTGTACTTTTAACTTGTTTGAACTGAGTCTCCTACAGATGTTTTTTCACGTTTAATTTGACATATTTTGACATTACACATTGAATGCTCTAAAGCAATGCCTTTTCAGGGATGACAGTTGTTACTTTTGTGAAGCATGATACTAGTGGTATCGCATGAAATTTGTTTCCGGTGGCTGTTCAATTGGATATTATTCTTAGAGAGAGAGTGGGAGTGGGAGAAGGGTAGTATTACTTGGCGTTCCTCGATTGGCTTCTTGTGTTATCTCTTCTGGTTTCATTGGTACCTGACTACAGGAGGATGAGAACACGTGTCGATACGATGTACAGACATTTTTATTACCGGTATAAGAAATCGTTGCTTATGAATCGAAAATGTCGTGACATTGATATTGAAATTGAAATATCAATTTTTATAAAATATCAGATTTATTACTTATAATTAATTTAGATTAGAAGAGGACAGTAACAGCAAGAAAATATTACACGCGGTTCGTAATGATATATACCTCCTTAATACATGGAGGGGAAATTGAAGAAAGAAAGAAAGAAAGAAAGAAAAAATGAAAATAAGGCGAAGGCTAAGAAGGAGAAAAGGAGAAGGAGGAAAAGGAGGAGAAAAAGATGACCACGGGAAGGAACGGCGCAGAGTGCAGGCCGGAGCAGGGAGGCCGCGGGCCTGGCGGTGCGGCGCGGTGCGGGGCGAGGGCGGGCGGGGGCGTGGCGCGGGGCGGCCTGGCCGAGGCGAACGTGCGCACTGCGCTGCCGCCGAGATCGCGGGCGCAACAGGTGTCGCGCACATGCGCCAGCCGCCGCTCGGCCCTCCCAGGCGCCTCCGACGGCCCCGTTACCTGCGCCCGCTGGCCGCGCTCATCTCGCGTTTACAACCGCTCGCGCTCTCTCGCCCCTCTCACTCGCTGGCTGGAGGCGGAGAGATCATGCTGGGAGTGGTTGAAGGAAGCACAAAGATGGGGCGGAAAAAACCTAGGTGGTGTAATGAAGAAGTCTTCGTTGAGCGCGTTGAAGATTAAAAATCTGGAGGAAGTTGGTTTATGACAGTTTTGGGACGAGGGAAGGACAATTTGAGTGAACAAATGGTCGTCACTCTACTGCTGAGTATATCCATTTAGGTAAACAAGGATACCTTTAATACAGGCACAATTTTTACTGTCGCACATTAGGGTTTCGAAAGAAGGTTTCCTCTCTTCGAAACCGAGAAGAAAGATCTTGCACTTCTCTTCCACCTGTCTTGCTATTTACCTGCGTACTTTGCAATAATTTTATCCCCATTTACTACATACTTACTATAGTTAGCTGTGCATAGTTAGTAATATTAGCTCATTTTTAGAGTACTTTATTATCCCAATATTCTGGCGTAACTGCTTGGCGATGCCGGAGTACATGTTAGATCTAATTAATTTGTAATGAGTCTCATAGACTAATCACATGATGGTGCGCTGACAATAATGAAATATTAAACATATCTGAAGGAATAAGAAAATATTCATAACGTTTGCAATTAAAACAAAGAAGTTTGTAGATATTTATGAGTTAAAACCAAATATTGCTTCACAGTTGAGAGCACAAACCGAGCGAGGGCTCTCAGTAGTGCTGAGCCAACGTGTGTCATATTAATCCACCTCGCACAATTACGTTGTAGAGTACATTTTACTACACTAAGCTCCACGACGACCACCGTCACCGACAGAAAGCGATTGAAAAGAGTTTATTTACGAACGAGGAGACACAAAACGTGGAATCAGACTTCACAGTGGAAGTTATTTGATACATACGAGCGCTTTTTCGGGATCAAGGATCCACAAAAGGAGAGTTTCAGTCAGAAATTTCCATTTTCCACTGCAGCATTACAATACTATGTGTAAACCAAGTGCGCGAGGCAGTGGAGGGCGTCGCCAGTCGCCTGTTGGGGCCGGGGCGGGCGCGGGGAGAGATGCCACCGGATGGATGTCCGCGCCGCGGGGCGGGGCGGGGCGGGGCGGGGGCGGAGGAGACGTGGCAGCTGCCGCGCGCAGCAGGTGCGGGGGCGGCGCGCCCCCTCCTCCCTGGGGCCCCGCTCCGCAGGGAGCCTCTGCCTTCCCCGCCCCCGGGGGCCGCCCTGTCCACGGCGATGCATCTCGCTGCGTAAGCACGTGGAAGACAAAGCGACGAGACGCTGCCCCGATTGCCGTTGCCACTGTGTGTGTTTCAATTTCTCCTCTGCACAGTGGCCTTGTAGACAGACCCCAATAATGCCAATATCATAATTTGAGGACACAGTTCTGGTTATCTTGAATTTGTTTTCTTTGCACAAATATGCGTATTTTATGTATTATATTAAGATATTTTATTACTATAATACGTACAAATATTCTTACTTCACATATTTTAGTTTAAAGAAAATTTAACGGCTAGATAATGATTTTGCTGAAGTATTCTATACTCATAGCCAGTACGTATTCATGACTTGCAAAGGTTCTTCTCCTAAAACCGTTTTTAGCTATACTCTTGGCTGTGGTTACGTGGAAGGGACCTCCACGCCTTCAGACTCCACAGCGGCGCCTCCACAGAGGCCTCCCGTGTCCATAGCGATAAATCTCGCTATACGAATGAGAACCTGCGCCTCTTTTTGTTGCGAGTGTTTTATTTTCTCGTCTGCACAGTGGCCCCGTGAAGAGCCCATTACAGCGTCATCCTTTGAATACACATTTATTGTTATCTTGAATGTATTTCTTTTGATAAGATATGTGGATTTTTAGCTCCTCAATTCTAACAGTCTAAATACCCTAAACCAAGCACACAGACAGGTTTTGAAACTCACGGAAGTTACATGTTGTTTCGGCCGAAATCGCTGAGTGCAATGTTGATTTGGCGGAAATGGTTCTATCCTCATGACCAGAGTTAGTTCGTACCTTGCGAGGGTTCGCATCTTCTTCTGAACCATGTTCAGCTGCTCTTTAGCTGTAGTTAAGTCGGAGGGACCTCCAAGTCCTTCATGATTTTAAGCGCCGTCTTCCCGTGACACAGCGAGGCATCTCTCTGCGTAAAGGCGCGAAAGCGAAGCGAAGGGGACACTGCACTGTCTTCTGCTGCGTGTGTGTGTGTTTCATTTTCTCCTCTGCGCTGGGGCCCTGTAAAGGCGAAACTATTACCGCCCAATCATACCGCCCGTCATCCTTTGGGGGCACATTTCTTGTTATTTTGGATTTCCTCCCTTTGAACAAATATTACTGTTTTGTATCCTCTAAACGACACACATGAACTGGTTTTGGGGTTAACTGAAACTAGATTGTGATTTGACCGAAGCTCTGTACGTCCAGGACGTCTTCATGTTGCACGTGCGTTTGAATCTTCGTCTGCAACCCCGCAGAGTTGCTATGTGCTTGGTGACGTCACAGGGACCTCTATGCATCTCATGCTCGGCATCTTTGCCTCCCCAGAGAGCTCCCTGTGCTCGCCGATGGAGCTCTCTACGTGAGGATGTGAAAGCCAAGCGAATTGCACTCTGCACAGCTTTTTTGTATGTGTGTGTAGGTGTGGTGTGTGTGTGTGTGTGTGTGTGTGTGTGTGTGAGTTTCGTTTTCTTCTCTACAGAGTGAAGACGAACCCATAAATGTGCAGAGCCATTCTTTGAGGGAAACTTCTAATTTGTTTCCTGTGCACTTAAGTGTGGATTTTATCTCCTTAATAGACTTACACATCTTAAATGAAAATTATAGCCAGGTTTCGAATTATTGAAATCTTGATGTTGATAGGGCGATTAAAATTTTAACAATTATTTTATGAGCACCAGTGCAATAAAATCACAACATTTCGCGACACAATGCGAACGCATCATTAGGTTTTCTGTAATCAATAAGTTTCAACAATTAAAAAAGTTTCTTCCATATTAAAAATATTAATGATCTCCTTTGAAACGTTTTATTAAAAAAATAAGTTGTGCATTGATTGATTGCTGAGTGATTCGGGGCATGTCGCCTACCAGGGTCATTAGTCAGGGTCGTAAGTGTAGTGCATCTCTTGTGCTCGGGAGGTGGCGGCGCTCATTCCCCTGCTGTATGGCGAGATCCGGCTCCGACCTGCCGTCGGCTAGCGAGGTTTTCCCCAGCCAGGTATCTCCCACCAGCGGGACACCGCCCCAGGCGGGCGGGACAAGCTCCCAACTCCCGACGGGTCTCCTGGCATTCAATTGTGAAAAAATACTGATTTGCAACAAATACGCTGTCAAAATCACTTCTAAAACAGCCAAGGCCTGCAAAATTTATGTTTTTGAATGCTGAGCGATACCAAACTTCTCCCTGTGCAAAACATGCATGAACACATTTTGTACTCAAAACTATTTTCTGTGTTACACTTGAGATTATCTACAGTTTCACCATTTCCGATAATTATTGCCGTTTTTCCACCCTCTACTAAGTCTTAGCGGAACTGAAAAGGATGTTCATATGTCAATCGTATGTCATTCATATATTTGTGTAATAACTCAAATGCTACGAAAGTATACTACGAATGCTTTGAAATACGATACTACGTATACAATAATGAAAATACATCAATAATGAGACTTTGCAGGCATGTTATTCCATAAAAATGTATGTTTGTATGTAAACTTACTAGCATTAGAAATATAGTTTTCCTTCTGAGGGTAAAACGCTCTTCACGACTGGCTTACCTGGAAAGGGGCGTATGTACCTCACGTTAGTTTTCGAGTGGGTTGTCTTACTCTGATAAGGACTATATGTCTATATTAGTAATTATTATAATAACAATAGGAATAATTAAGCCGATGGCCCAGATCGCTAAGGCAGTAGAGCCGTAGGGGTCTCGGACCAGGGCGGATCCACCATCGCGGGTTCGAGGCATGGATGTGTTTGTGTACGTCTGTTTGTGTGTGTTCTCCTTTCACCCCCATATCTTCCGTACCCTTAGGGTCAACAACCCTGGAGGCTAAAGATCGGCTCTAGCTAAATGCTGATCCCATGATAAAATTGCATGCACCTGCCACCGAGATAATGTTTCTGAGCGCCGGTGAATGCAGGGTGCATGCACGCGTGGTCCAAATCGGGAAGTAAAAAAAAAAAAAATAATAATAAGAAGAAGAATAAGAAGAAGAATAGAAATCATTGATCGTCATTGATCATATCGTCCCAGCGTGTTCAATTCTAGCATAGACCGCGTTTCGTTATTACAAAATATACCATGGTAGTAAAATTTTCGAAATAAAATAATTTTATTTGTGTAAAACGTGTTGAAACAATAGTGCTTGTTGTAATGTGCTGGAGATAGGAAAAGTCCCCGAACTCTATTTTGGTGTAATATATGTTAAAAACACTTTGAATGTTATTCATTGATTACCTCTATCGTATATCTGTAAAGTAAATAATAATGAAATCAAATGTAATGGACTGAATAATGAAAACGTATCTCGCATGCAAGACCTTAGAATTTCATAAATGGTCATGTTTTCGTTTCGGCTTTACTATTAGTTTTCATATTTTAGTTGCTGTGTGGTAGTTATGAAGAAACGTATCTGCAGAAATTTCAGATGTGGTACGAATAGAATCTGCTTTGAAAATCAACTTCACAACCTACATGTTTGGCATGTTCATGGAATGTTAGGGTTATAAATTGTATTTCAATGAAAATGTAAAATCTAAATGTAGCAAATATTCACTAGTCATCTTTTTGACTTTGCATTTTTAGATAGGTAATTTTAAGAAGGCTTTCGTGGTTTGAGAAAAGCGTTTGAAGTGTTAACAAAATTTGAGATAACTAATTAACTTCTTAAGTCGTTTGAACAAAATACCAATTCTGCTGCGATCGTCTTTCGAAGGGAAAATTTGAGATCGCGCCTAGCCAGTATCTTCCTGGTTGCTTGAAGACGAAATGGCGCGTACTTCCCGCCATCCAACCGCAGCCTTTGGGCGTCAGCCCTTCCTTCCCTCTTGATCGGATGCGGCGCTCCCGGACGCCACCACGCCCAAGGCGACGCGGGAAACCCAGGCGCCCAGGCTGTAAACGCAATCAGTGCCTAATTTAGAGTCGAACATAGGAAATAGTCGTAGCAGGCGATGGAAGCGAATGCAGTAGAGACGCAGACGTCCGAGCCTCGCTAATTCGAGATTCCGTACAATCCGAGATGAAACAAAAATCCTGAGATGCGCCAAGACACCAAACAAGCAAACGAGCGAGGATAATCAATAGCTGGCTCTTGACGGATTGGCAACACTGCGTCGAATGGCACGAGTACGGCGGTCGGTGCCAGTTTGTCTGCCGCATTGTGACCGGTTCGCGCTCATGTATGTACCTGTAATTTTAATAGTGCACAAACATAATCGATTTCCTTATACATTGCAGATGAAAATGCCGTTATGTATTTTCCATTTTTCCGTGTAAAGCGATTTCCATGTAATCCGTGGTACCGTCAGCCCCAAATTCCTCAGATGATCGCGACTGTACTGCAGACGAAGCCCATGAAAAGCGACACACGCCAAAAATGCCTTTGACAGGAGAAGGGTTTTAACTTTTAACAGATTAGCATTTAACAGATCCATATATTTCTTAGCCAAAGTCAGCGTGTTTAACTGTGCATAGCGTTCTCTTGTGAAATATGTTTATGAATGTTTACCTTTAAAATACACTATTTTCTAAAAAGATTACCAACCATTTTACAAATAATGTTGATTTTGGAGTTGTAACTTTCATGTGTTCCAATGAAATTATTTTGCCGTACATTTTCGGTTGGACAATATCATTACCCATTAGTACTGTCGGTCTTTTTTTTTACAGTGAATCTTTTTATACACGTGTTAATGGAAACATTTGAATAATACATAGTTCGAAGAACCCAACAATTAAGGTTTATATAATAAACAAGAACAGGTCTTGTGTGAAAAATCCGCACTTTATAAGCAATTGTTTGAAAAGTGAAAATTGCTTCACAGTAGAACCCTACTTCGAAAGGCCAGCCTCAGAACTGTGTAGCACACACTCAGATACCGTGTGACAGTAACCATTCTAACATTGCTAAGCATTGGGATTAAATTGCACATGAAATCAAACGGTCCCTTTGATTTTATTGTAAAGATTATTTATGTCTCTTTCCTAGCATTTAATTTTAAACATGTTTCCTGTAACTCGTCTTTCTGACCATCCATATTATTAAGCTGGATGGACAAAACAAATCAGTAATAATAAAAACTTTTAAAAGTCTCAGTTTGCAGATTACTGCTTAAGAAACAAATCGGACCGCACCTATCCCCCTTGATTTCGCCAAATGTCTTCCATTATCCTCCTCTCTTTCACCTGTCCCACCTGTGAAAATCATTGCTAGTTCGACTACTTTTCGGGAAAATATTTTTCCATCTCCTGAGATTAGAAAATGACCGTGACACCGTGAATGAGTACTGACACAGTGCATTTTTAGAAAATAAAGTAATAAAAATGCACGACATAGTTCACATTTAATACTATTTCGCTATTTCCTAGCTAAGAAATTAGAAAAATCTAACCCCAATGAAATGGAGGAGCCTAGATTTTTCTTCGAACTTGACAAATTTCCTTTGGACATCTGAGAATTAAATTAAAATAATGATCCTCGCGTAGAATCCTACGCAGAGGCATACGGCGCATGTGTCACAGATCCAGTGTTCTTCATTACGTCAAGATTCTTTTTCGCAGATGTAAAGTGGCACATTTGAATAACTGTGCTTCAGTGCATATGGAATGAAGTATCTCAAACTTGAAGAAATCTTTTCGATAAAAAATGGATTATGTTTGTAGGGTAATTGCGACTTTAGGGGCCACCTTTCGAAGTAGTATTTACTTTCCAATCAGTGTAATGGATTATTTTCGAGGGTTCTACTAAGCTTCGTTAAAATCCAGAGACCTTCTAGAGTACAGGACTAATGTGTTTGGTCAGGCGCCTGTAGACGTTGCTTTTGGTTAGTGTAAGGAAAATAGCGTATTTGTTGAATGTTATTAAATTGTCGTTGCTGATGTTTCTGTTATCGTCGTCTGTACATTGCAGCTAAACATACTTCAGAATTAACAGAGAAATAATTAATAAATAATTAACTAAGTATGAATGAACGAACATGCGAATAATTCATTCAATGAACACGCTGTTTATTCTCTATTTTCTCTATAACGCTAATTGTATTATAAAAAATAAACAATTTTAACTATTTAAAATTCTATCTCATTTGGGTTGAGAATACTGGTATTGGGGCTCTTTTTCAGAACGCCAATCGCATTGGCCATAGCTGCAACTGTCTAGTATAAAATGGTCCACGATCCGCCACTGAATAGGCCCTTTCCGTTCCATTTGCTGTAAACTGCAGTTGTCTTTGAGCTGGCATTCACTTTGTCTAACGCAATATCTGCCAGAGAAAGCATCTTGTATCTCGGCGAGGATGTTCCTGGTGAGATGCCGAGATTGCCTCGTCGCCACTTTCCTGGTCGGCGGCGAGCGCTGCCGCCGCATCCTTTCCCACGGGGGCCGCCTCGCCTGGGGGATTCCCCGCGTCGCGCTGCGTCGCGCTGGGCGGTGCCGCCGGGGAATCCCCGAGCGCAAAGGACTTGGGCCGCCCTCGACCTGCAGGTGACTGCCCTGCGTGGCCTGCTCTGGTCTTTCGGGCTTAGCCGAGTACAGGTTGGTGGTCAAAGACGTGCGTTCCAGATGGTCGCCGGTTGCGGCTTTGTCCCCGACACGGGGACGAATGACTGAGCTGATAATTCCATTGAGGCAAACTTATTTACACTGCAAGTGAATGACCGCCGGACTTCCTCACAGCTACAATAATTGTCGCTCTCTGCTGCGACTTTGACTTTCAAGTCGTCGATTTTGAGACCCGACAGTGGCACATTTTCGATACTACATACCTACTAGGTTGAATTAAGTCGCAGCGTGTAGGAGAATTCTAGCGGCCGGACGCTCTGAATCGGTAGTTTTCGTATTTTCTTTAATAAATGCCAGGGGAATGTTGGAGCTCTGCAAAAAGCAACCATAGCAGTCCACGTAGCAGGGTACATCAATCGAGTGCAAACCAGTTCGAATTATCGTAATTAAAATTAAAATATTATCTCAATACTGCTGTTAATAAATAATCACAACGTCATTCATAAGACCAATTTGCTTATATGCAATAAATAATGTGCAAAATCAAATGAACCCTGACGAGTTTCTCTACACTTCATCACACTGCATTACACAATACTTCACTTTACTGAACTACACCGTACCTATCTCCACATTCAATCTTCTATTAATTTACCAATATTACATTCAGGATATTTCTGCATTCTTCAAATACAATTCAAAAATGCAATGTGAATTATTAATTCGTATTATATTAAATTTAAATAAAATAATAGAACATGGTGCTCAGTTGGCCGGTTTGTTTCGAGAGTCGTCGACCCCTGTCCCAGATCAAAATCTTCACTTGCCATGGATAGTGCAAGGACGTCTACAAAACAACTGACTGGCAGTCCTTTGGATGTAATAGACGGCCATGACTAAGCCTGTCCAACCCTTCTTTCCGCCTGATGTTAAAACTCGTGGCAGGGATGTAACAAGAATTCGCTTCGAGGCCAGTGCTTTGTAGTTCAGTAGCGTTCGAAATATTGCTGTGTTTTCAGTTGTTACGTCCTGTAGATCTTGGGTCTAAATCTATACTTCTATTTGCAATAATTATCCGTAGTATCTGTTCTCTAGACAATCTCTTTTCATATTCACATTTTCCGTAGTTATTGCATTCATTTATTAGTCCATAACTTTTATGAATTTTCTAATGTACGCGTTTACAGTTTTCGCGAATTATTTGTTTCCTCCACTCCTCCAATATCTCTATTATTAATTTCCAATGTGCATAGAAATTGAAACCAAACTAGCCTCCAACAATGTGAGAGATGTCTTCGGTTTTTTAGACACCCAGAAACTCGGGGGAAAAATACAAAACAGTCAAACAGTTTCAATTTTCACTAAAAAATCAAATATTTGAGGATGTTATTCTGTCCGTTCTAATACTGCTCGTACACACGGATCTCTCATATGTCACAGTGGACGTCATGTGATAGCAAGGCTGCAGAGAAGAGGCCTCTCGCCATTAATTTTTTATACGTATTCACTGTTGCGTTTTGGAAAAGCATTTTTTCTAAATCCTTGGTTCATAGAGAACTGTTGTTCTATATACCACTATTCTATTTAATTGCAGACTTTGTGAATACTAGTTTTGTTAATTTATTGAATTATTATACGAGCGTATTGTATTAGTTATTCTAAGTTTTTTAGAATAAAATTCGTCTACCTGTGAGCATCGTTTCGAATTATTAACAGTTTCAGGTCAATTGGAGCAATTCATCATTTGCACCATACAATCCCTGCATATGTTTAGATCATACTCTATTAACTATTTCAATGGTATCCACAACGTCAAATTTGTTAAATCTGATTTCTGTTTAGATTTATTATCCACAAAAGTTAATTTTTATTTCTTTTTAATTTGTTTTACCCTTATTCGTTTCTATTTAGCTCATTTCTCTTCTAACTTGAATTCCAAGTTGTATGTATTTTTTTCGATGCCCATTATTCATTGCTATTAACGTCTTTGTGGTACTGCGTATTTCCTGCCCTGCGAAATTTTTCTCCACGCCTGTTTTTCAGCGAATCAATTTTCGTCATTATTTACTCGTTGTAGTAAATTAATATATAATATCAACATTGAAATATATTTTAATGACTTGCAATAATTCAGTAAAATTAACAATTTTTCAATAATGACAACAAAACCGTAAATTACATTGATTGTCATTATCGGAGCCTCTCGATTATCAGGGTAAATATTTTTTGCGGATACCCGGGATCTCTAGTACACCCATAATGGCATGAAGATCTACAAGATGTAATTTTATAGAAGTTATGTACCATCATTTGTATTTACATTTCCTTGCATTATTCAGCTGCTATGGCTATTTAGGCATGACGTCAGCTATTATGTCATTATTAAGTCACAACCACCAGCATTAGGGAGTGTACGTGACTAAATTTTCGAAAATTGTATTTTGCAACATCAACACTGATGCATCATCATCAACTAATGTAACATCGACACTGATGCATTCGTTTTTGAACAAGTAGGAAAGAGCTGTTATTGTTGACTACTTTATATCAGCAGAAAGGAAGATGGAAGTGTGTAATTTTACTGTCGACATTAAGAAAATACAACGTTGGTTTTTGGCAGTTTTTATGGAATTTTAGACTATATACCAAGTGTAAAGGTGCATATTGTATGTACATAATTGCTTCAGTGGCAGAAACTTCCAAACACTAGAAAAAA
Organism: Gryllus bimaculatus; assembly: GCA_017312745.1. NCBI lineage: Eukaryota > Metazoa > Arthropoda > Insecta > Orthoptera > Gryllidae > Gryllus > Gryllus bimaculatus. The sequence continues at coordinate 78,763 of BOPP01000443.1, forward strand.
ATGTTTTCGAATACTTTTTCTTTTGGTATAAAAAAAATTACATGCAATACCTCCACGAAAACTGAGGTCTAAAAAAAGAATTACATACTCTCAAAGTTTTTTAAGAGACTTTTATAATTATTCGCATTTTTACTTGGTTTTCATTACTACGTTACCCCTATGTGCCTTCTAGAAAATGATGGGTCAACATAATTCATTAACGAATTATCTCCCAATATTTGTAGGTCACAAAAATAAGATAATCACGTATATCAGGATTAGAAGCATGTAGAGTTCGTAATTGGGCTTACCACCAGAATCAGGCCACCGTGATAATTTGAAACTCCCTACCCCTTCTAATGATTTATTTTTAATAATAAAATAATTTTATTTAAAAATGTTACCAGTATTCCAATTAAAAATTGGATGTAATCATGAAATCATAATTAAATGAATGCAACTTATGTAGTATATAAAAAAAGACAATTAAAATAAACATGTGAAGATAAGTAACAACTTTCCATTAGAATATTCTAATGTTTTCAATATCTTTTGCTTGTCAAATTTTAATGAAAATCTTTGGGGCCCTTGTACTGGAGCATAGCACTCACGAATCCTCGTTCTTGCTAGGTTCGAGACTTTTTTCTTTTTCCCCTTCAGAGTACCCGTTTGGAGGCGGGAATTTATTTTTTACAAATTATGTACATCGATTCACTGCGGTGAGGCTTAAGTAGTGAGAAAGGGGGGATCTTTTCTTAAGAATGGATTAAAAATAAATTAATTTTAGTTTAATCTAACTGAACAGTTTATATACATGCATCTTTGGCATAGCTACTTGAATGTCTTCTGGTAATAGATGTTTAAATGATTGTCTGATGTAAAATATTCTGAATTGTAAGTGCCTTAAGATTAAAGACAATTAGTTCCAAATCAAGAGAATGAGTCCAATTCAAGAGAAAATATCTATATTAAAACATTTCAACGGTGGCACAACACATTTTATTTTTGGATTACGACACTTCGTGAACTGATGCGTTCACGTCTTCAGATAAATTATCATCTGTGGATGAAAAAGGAATTTATAAATAATAAATTGAGTATGGAATTGGGTCAACACATCACATAATGAAATGTTGTATAGAATGGAGAGAGCACAAACTCACGTTCTCATAATATAAAAGCGGCATAGGTATCCAAATGAAAAGAGCGCCTTTTTAATTATGACAAGGTGAGTTGCGCTCTCTCCAAACTGTACTTTGCGTTTACATGGTTTGTGTATGCTTACACTCACTTAATTTATTATTTGAAAATTTATTTTTCATCCACAGATGATAATTTATCTGAAGAACTGAACACAGCACTGAACAAGAAACGTCATACTCTTCCAATAAGAAGCGAAGTTCCCCTGTTTTAACCGATGACAATCAAGGTAGAATGTCTGCTACATAATATAATGCTCCTAATAGCTATACTATACAAAAAAGTATTGTATAGCTGTCACAGCCCAAAGTGTCCATGGAATTAGTTATAAGTTAATTTTAGTTAGTATAATTAAGATATGGCCTCACAAGCTGCAAAAGCCTTGTCGGCTGCAGCAATTGGTATTGTACCCGAATGCAATTGGAGAGGGGAAAATCGGAAAAAGATTGTAATGATTGTCTATAATCTGAAGATACCTCTAATTCAGAAAAGTAGGTGCTGTTCTTTCTTTTGTACTGCGGGCATCGAGACGCGCTTCACACGGGGCCGCGCGTGCCTTGGCTGCTGCTGCTGCGGCGGCGGCGGGGCCTGCGCGCTGGAGGACGCTCTCCGCGCTCACCCCCTCCCCCCACTCCGCGCCTCCCGGCACGACGCCACTATTTACGCCAACCTGACGCCGGCCCCGCCGCCGCCGCCGGCGCGCGCTCGCCGCGGCCGTTCCGCGCCTCCGGAATCTGAATGACATTAGCAGCTGCATCCGAGGACACGCCCCTGTTGCCACATCGCCCGGCGACTCCCTTGCGGGTGCATTGTCACATCTTTGTCGCAGAGTCACATAGCCGACGTTTGGCTCCAAATCCTCAGCTTCGTTTCGAAGACCACGCCACGCTGTCCTTGTCGCAATCAGTTGACGATGGCGTAATAAATTTGTTATTATTGTTCACAGTTGTATAATCGAAAAAAATATATTTCCTTTGGCACTTTCTATTTAAATTTTTTTGGTGTCGTGTCTTTTGTCGCTGATTTGTATCTTCAGACGGTCATCTGTCTTTGTTTTCCTAGACCCGGCTTGTCGAACTTAATTCGTTTACCACTTGTGTACTACAAGCACTACTCGACGGAATTAATTCAAAGTACATACTACTCAAAATAAATTTGCGTCACATCTTTTTGTCAAAAAGACACTTGAGTGGTTTACTAAATCGTTCGGTCTGGTCCTACGATACATTTGTTCCTACGAGACGCAGTAATTGAGGCAATAGATTCCATTGCCGAATTAAATTACGTACACTTATATCACTCTAGTTGTGCGAGAGATTAAACTACATTACACAAATAAAATTATTTTAATGTCCTTTGCCGTATCTTTTGTCTTCCAGTCGCATGCGCTGACCTTTAGCTCGGAATCCCAAGTTTCGTTTCCGAGACAAGACAAGCAACTGCCGTATACTGGCACGTAGCACATTGGTTCCGTTTCCTGGCACCAAGTCGGCAAATTTATATTAGTCTACCAAGGCGAATTATATGGGGCGAAAAGTAAATCTAATTGCCCGGTTTTCTTCCCGAAAACCTGCAATTGAAATATTGAGTTTACTTGGTGACTGCTCAAAGTTATAAAACCGTGTACGCGAAGTTCACAATTGTAAGAAAGGGTGTGGAAAGCTTGACGAATTTGTTATTAAAAATGTATACTATTTATATCATTATTTGTTTACAAAAAATAAATTTTCATCACTTTATGAGCATACGGCATTCTATATCATCTGAGTGGCGTACTTTCTTTCTATTATAAATGTTTCCTTTAATACTCAATTTTAGCAGATCTTGCTCAAGAGGTCGTAACCATTGAAATAAATTATACCTTATTGCAAGCCGGTTTATAATCAGCGGAAGGAGGTTTCGTGATAAATATTAAAACTTTTCAATAAAAAGATTTTTTAAAACAAAGGGCTTCAATTCCGATTATTATTTTGTTGTACTTGCTTAAAATTTAAGTCTTCAGAGGTCTTTCATTGCGACCGTTCGACCCAACATTTTTCTGTGTTAGCAAGGAAAGAAACATATTGAAATTATGAATTTTTTACAATCAATTATATCTATGCCACTTTGTGAGTGTAACTATATTCCCAGAAATTAAGTCAGTTAGTCAGATAATTTCTATTAAACTGCAATTGAAAATGAAATATTCCTGGTTAGAAACATCATAATAAAATTAAATACACCAAATTTAAGTTTACAATTTAAAGCCTATCTACGATACCTACAAGTTCAAAAATATCTATAAGTTTGTTTCGAAATATACTGCATGCAACGTTCCATTTTACTTTCTTTTGCGTATTTTCATTCTTGTGACTGGTTACATATCACAGTCAACTGAAAATAAAATTGTATGTATCTTTTTTCAGGATTTGGCCCCGTGCGGCGTCATGACACTTCACCCGCGCAGCCCGCACCAAGGTGTCAGCGACGACGCTAGCGATTCGGTGCAGTGCTATTTCACGCAAGTATTGCAGGAGCCAAGTGTCTGGACAATTACGTGTTCCCTTCGAATGGGAATACCCGTGGACTATTTTCATAATTAAATTACGATAGAAGGCAAGTGAAGAGCAGTGTTAAGTTTATAGATGTAATGTTAAGAAAAAGCTGAAATAAAGTTTGTAGATATTTAAATCAAGAAATATATTATTATTTTACGTACACTCGTTCTTGAGTTTGCGAATGTATTCCACGCCCAAACAGAGTAGTTTTCTCTGGCTACCTCTCTGCCCATTGAAGATCATGAAACCATTTATCTTAGACTTTCTGCTGTCTGACGCTTGTTTTTTCTAACTGAAAATCTGAGAAAACAGTATAACAAGCATTGTTCAGAGCAAAGAAAAAAAACTATTTTTCAACAACGTTTTGAACTTCGTCTGTAGGATAAATCGACTGAACCGAACTCAATCGGTTTGAAATAAGGTTATTACATTATATACAGAGTTCTTAATCAAATTAATTAATTAATTAATGGTTAGAAAGTGTATTTCTTTATCCTTACATAAGACGATTTATTGCGAATATTAAAAACTACTACAGGTAAAGTGGAGTTGCCGCCCTTCAGAAACCCTAACAATAAGTTTGAAGGTTAGCAGGGCTGTAGCTAAACCATTACTGAACTAGAAGATCAATCGGAAGAAAGTCTCGTGATGTCGTTTGATGTTTACGACAAATGAAAGCTACGACCAAATGAAGCGAGTTTCAAAATATAGCTGTGATTGTGTGAACTTATAATGCATCCCGAGAAAGAAAATATTCGCAATGTGATGTTATTATTCTTCTCTATGTATGTTAATTTTGACTATGACTTGCTAAAATTAACAACGCAAACAGATTTCAGTAGAAACAAAACAAAGATGTTTTTTCGAATTGTAAATATTTAATTGTCCGCATATTGATCTCAATTTTCTTTTAGTTCAATTTCATACAACAAATTGTAGTAGAAACTATGTAATTTAATTTTTTTTCTCGGCGGGTAGATTTGTATAGACTTGTTTGTGCAATAATATTGTCTTTAATGCGAGAATTGAGGATGAAGGAGCGTACAACTTGCGATGCACATGGACTACTTCTTGAGTTGCTGGAACTTCTCGAAGCTCTACAGCATTTCGCCGTGAGCAGGGAGCAAACCTACGAGAAACTCCCGGTTTCGGAAGGGCACCCACGCACCCTTTAATCTTCACGAGGTCGCGAGGAGTGTTTGCCCATGTCTGGCGCCTCCGTCGTCCGGCGCCTCAAGCAAGCGAGCTCTGCCCCCGGCCGGCAGAGCCATCGCCGCCTCCCCCTCACTACAGACGCCGCCTCACTGCCCCTGCCGCTTATTGAACGTCTACCTCCATCGCAGCCCACCCACCAGCGGCCGTGTCTGTCCCCCCCCCCCCTGTCACGAGCGCTGCTCAGGCCCCTGCTGCTGCTGCTGCTGTCGCGAGTCCACCACCTCCGCCGCCGCCTCTGCCACCGCCGCCAAAGCCCTGGCCACTGTCTGTTTCAACCATCACTGCCTCCAGTGCCACAGTCTCCGCTGCGGCCCGCAACCGCACCCCTGCCACCGCCACCAAAGCCCCGGTCCGCCCCTGGTGCCACGACGTCTGCTTCAGCCCCGCCGCGACCGTCCTCGCCCCGCGACG
>BOPP01000443.1:90862-104222 GCA_017312745.1 Gryllus bimaculatus
CCCCACCGCCGCCGCCGCCTCCGCGCCGCAGCCACATGCCGCCGCGCCGCCCAGCGGGGCGTTAAGGCCATTTCGCTCGCCTCGAAGGTGGTCGCGCTTCCCCATAGCGCTGGCGCGCGGCCAATCGCGCCGGCGGCCGCCATGGAAAGCGCGCCCGTATAACGCGCGGGCGGCGCCGCGTCCCCCAGTTGCGCGCACACGCACGCCCAGCGACGCCACGGCCCACGGCGACCGCCGCGACCCGGAGTGCGGAAGAGAGGCCGTTGCGTTTGCGGGCGGGCGCGCGAGGGGTTTCCAGAGTCATTTAAAGCAAGAAGACACGTCGGACTGTACGAGAGCGGCGGTGAGCGCGAGCCACTCCCTGCCGCCATTCCTGCCCCAGCGTAGGTTGCCCGCCAGCCACGGCCTCTACCGGGCACGTGGACCGCGTGGCGGATGGGGGCGCGGGCTGCGCGGGCGTGTCGCCCGCCCCGCTCGCCCCGCAGGGGTACGACTACGCGTACCTCGGCGCCCCCGACCCGTCCTCGCGCGTCATCGACCTGAGCGCGCCCGGCCCCGGCGCCCGGCCCCGGCCCGGGCCACCCGCCGCAGCCGGCGGCGGCGGCGCAATGCCGCACTAGGCTAGCGCCCCAGTACTCGAACCACTGCCACCCGCTGGGCCGCACGCGCCGTCCCGGACTACTGGCGTCGCGCCTAACCTCCTGGAGAAGCACCGCGACGACAAGTGCGTGCACCCTCACCCGCGAGCTGCTGCAGCAGCCGCGGCGCTCCTCGTCCAAGGGCGTGGGGGGAGCGGACGACGCCGCGGACGTGAGTACAGCGCGCTGGGCTGCCCAGCGACTGTGCGCGAAAGAGGCGGCGGGCGGAAGCGAAGCTGCCGCGGCGCGGCGCGCGTCGACCTAGGAGAACCGCCGCTCGGACGCCTGCGCAAGGCGCGTCGTCGCCGCCTCGCGTCCGTCGGTCCATCCTCCTCCTCCACGAAGGTGCGGCGCAGATCGCAGACGTTCGAGGAGCTGCAGACGCAGCGCGGTGATGGCGAACGTGCTGCGAAGCGGCAGCCACGCAGAGCCTCAACGAGCTTCGCCGCGCGCGCAAGATCATCCCCACGCTGCCCGCGCGACAAGCTCTCCAAAATCCAGACGCTCAAGCTTGCGCGCGACGCGTACATCACTCGCGGTGACGCATGCTGCACTGCACGATGGAGCACCTAGACGCCGGCCCGACGACCCCACGTGAGTGATGCTACATCATGACGCCTTCTTGCAAGCAGCGTTGCATAGCGGGAGCGAATTGACGCCACCGCCTTTGGCCCGACGGCGTTTCATCGACCGATTGGAATTTCAAACCAGTCGTACCAGGTGGCCCAGTGCGTACCAGCTCGTGGTTCATTGCAAGATACATTTTTACTTGATTTTTATGATTTTAAATATCTTACTTACTATTAAATAGCGGTTATTTTTATGCGCGGTTTATCTTCTCAGATTTCCCCTTTCATAAGTTCTCTTATAAGAGAAACATTATATTCTTTCCTTTCATATTCCCTCCCGCCCACGATCCTCTCAATCCAGGTAAGGTGTGCAGCGGAAATCGAGCAAAGGCAATATAAAAAGCAACACGTATCAGTAAAAAAATTACATTTATTTATTTAACTCAGAAACGTTAAAACCGATGCGCGATGCCACTAGGAGGAGTATTCTGTGCTCGTTTTTATTGCATCTCATACACCAACCTATCTCATATTCAAGTTCAATTGATGAACGCAGGTGGAAATAAGCGTTATGGGAGGATTTATAAGAAAATATCGGCCCAAAAACCATTTGTAAAGAAAAAATCAGCTGCATATTCGCCTGCTGCTATTTCGCCTGCACGCAGGACCTTTGTGAAAGAATCGGACGTACAGCTGCGGAGAAACTGAACTTTATAAAAAGGCAATCTGAGAATGAAGCCACATATTTGTCTAGAAGCAAAACAGGCGCAATTCGCTGAAAGTATCAGGTACCGATCCGAATGAAAGTCATGACCCGAGAGAGACCGAGCGGTACAATACTGTTACAGTCTATAATTAGGTAGTATAGTCCAAAATGCATACTAATACATTATCAATAATACTTCCCTTTTTAATGCTCTGGTGTAGTTTCTAATTGGCAGAACGAAACAGTTACGAAGGACAGATTCAACCACTGAAATTTATGTATAGATTTTAATCCTAATTAATCATCTATTGGCGGGCCCTCATCATAAGGATAGCAAAAATCATCAATGTTTCAAATATAGATATTTTCCAGAAACTTTTTTTTTTATTATATTTTTGCAAAATGCTCATTATCAAAATAATATTTTCGAGAACCATTCTATTTGCGGATTGCTCGCACTAATTATCGAGCAATTGTCTTTTGCACATTGTCTTTGCACATAAAACAACTATTTTTTTGGATTCTGTTAATGACCTAATATTGTTCTGATCTTCTTTCCATTATTCAATTTTAATTCTGGGATGTTTTTTATATAGTTTCCACTTTCAAATTTTAGGCAAGTCACGCTTCAAGCTTCGTGTATCTGCTCTTTTAGAGCGCCCGCTGATAGGAGTTTTCCAGTATCTTTTAGATAATTTTTTTTAAGAAAACGTATTATTTATAGTTAAGTTTCTACTTTTTAATTTTAGACAATCCAGCTATTTTTTAATACCTTAAAACATTCCATAAACTGAATAAAACCAAAACGTATGTATTGTCCTATCCTTCGCATATAATAATGGTGATGTTAGGATTATTTGATGATAAAGCTGTAAATTGAATGATTCTTCAGCACTGTAAATCCACGTGAAAGCAACTTTTGCAAAGAAATGCAAATCAGTTGGACTTAAGTAGTCGAAACATGAAAAACTCTTCTCAGATGCTTCGTTGCGGAGAAGTGTGCAGGCAAATGCATTGAATAAGCAACAGAATAGAAAATAAAGCATATTTGTTTTTGTTCAGTTTTCTAATGTTTTAAAATACAAAATAGTTGCACGATTGTCTAAAATTAAAAATTTGGAAACATTATTATAAATTACACGTTTTCGTTTAATAAATAAAAATTGCTACCAGCTCCTATCCAGCGGGCTAAATCTGCTTCTTGGACAATCCACTCCTCAGTTTCACTTTTCAAGATCTGCGCTCGTTTTCTAGAGCTACGAAATCCTTACCTCATTTCTTTTACCTTACAAGAGAATTTTGAATAAAGAAACTGCATTTTCCATAATTTTGTATAAAGAAAATTGTTCTTTTCAATTCGTATTTGTTCTTATTAGCTGTGATGAAAAAAATTAAAATATTTTTAATACATATTCAATAATGTGTTTTATATAATTCAAAGCTGTATTTAGTACTGTTTATTTAAAGTGTATTATACAACCAAAATGCCCAATGTCGTTACCGAACGAGGCAGGAGGATGAGCGTATGCCCCCCTCCCCCTTCCCCCCTCCCCTCCCTCGGTTCAGGAAATGTTCGATGCGAATTCGCTGCGTTTCAATTTTCTATTGTGCAACATATAAATTTAAAAAAAATATACTGTATAAATAGAATATGTTATTACGTTAGTTGTATATTCGCAATAATAATTATACTAGATAAAACTTTGTTCTTTCAGTAAGTAGCAGAGATGGTTATACATGTGGCCTTATTCGCAGAAAATGACGAGAGAATTATTTTTTTGTTAAATATCAAAAGGATTTGAAATAAATTTCAGATTCAACAACAATAACAACAGAATAATCTAATAATATATAATTAATGAATAAAACAATATATCCTTGAATTCAAATAGGGGAAATTGGTATATTAATATATGTTTTAAATTTATATCCTCTTTCCCTTTCTTTTTTTTCCTGGTGGTGGGTTGGGCGACGTCACCCAGGAGAGTGGGCTCAAGGGGTTGCGCCCTGAGTGGCGAGGCGGCGGCGGCGGCGACGGCGCTGTGTTTATGTCGCAGCGCTGACAGACACGAAACGACGCCGCGGCCGCCGTCGCCACCTTGCCCCAAGCGCCGCGCCTTTGCAACACCGCTCGGACGACGCAGGCGCTGTCCTGCCCCGGCCTCGCCGAAGCGCGCCCATGTGGAACATCTCTCCCTTCGTCGTAAATGTTAATGTTGAGGCTCTATGTGACGCGAGCGCCGACGCGAGCAGTTCAGCTCACGGGAGGTTCCGGAGATCTTTTCCCCTAAAGAGTTCGATGTTCCCTGCTGGGAAAGGTCTAGGGCATACTAAGGAGATTTGCAGTCGACAGCACTATTGATCTTGTGCGCACGCGCTGTTCGAGTTTCGCATCACTTTTGTGCAGAAGATGGATTGCAGTCGAATCTGTACGCTATGCCGTGCAAAAGCTCAGTATTATGATCGTCATGCTAGGAACCGGGATTCCAAATCAAGAAAAGTGGAAAAGAAAACTTTACAAAGGGCATTCTTAAAGTACATCCTGTCTGTGCTGCGTCAGCGAAGTTGGCCATCTCATCCGTCGAGATGTCATTTCGTCCTGAACAAAATTGATAAATGCAGCTTGACTGAATTCTAATCTGCATTAAGCTGATAAGCGAAGTGATTCCATGTGCAAGTCTAATACATGTTATTGAAAACAATTATAATGAACCCCTGTACATTAGGTTGTTGAGAGAATGCCTATCCCAATTTTCACAAATAATTCGTACGATGTAATAATAAATTATTTTCGTATACATCCAAGTTTATACTAACCAATTAACTATATTCGACTTTCTGGAATCTTCCAAATGTGATTTATATATTTTTTCTCTTTTCATCTACTTTCATGCAATTTTTTCTTCAAGACAATAATAAAAATGCTGCAGTTCTATTAAATTATTTCTTACAAACGACGCATGTAATTAAATTTAATAAATGTGCGGAAGAATAGAAAATATTAATTGCAAGTACGAATTAACTCTATGGTAATCTCAATAATAAGTGATTCTCGTAATTTTTATATATTATATACTTATTACTAATTCTGCAATTACGCTCGAGAACTTGGTGGCACAATACATTAACTTAACATTACAGAATTTCACAAAATTTGCTTGACATATAATGTTGCAAATGAAATTACTGAACCCAACATAGTACACCAACAATGCAGAACTGTAATGATGTGAGAAGATTCGTCAGTACAGCATACTAAACACTTGTTCAACAACCTTTTGAACGCCTCCAATGGATTCAGACTTCAGTTGCAGGTCCAAGGAGAGAGAAATGTCCCTTGCATTGCCTGCGTGTTATTGCAATTCTGCACAACGTGACCAAAACAATTATCACATAACGATCTCATGACACCAAAGAAGTATTTGCATTATTGGTATATTTTTATATGAAGGTAATTTTTTATAATTTTTATTGATTGTATTCCAAACTGAAATTGGCCCCTCTGAAATAGTATTTTCTAGATCCACCTCTGTCGGAATAGTATACACTTCATACAACAGAAGAATATGGGACATAAGCAGATAATTATTCAAAACTTTATACAAATCATAATTAAATTCTGGTTGTGTCAATATAAAGAATGTGGATGCAACGTTCCCTAAATATCACAATTAAATCTTAATGCAGGATACAATTTCTCGACGACCTTCTCGTCGTCGAGACCACAACCCTTGACTCCTTCAGGTCTCCCCACTGCCCCCTCCCCCACCGCGCCCCCTGAAGTTTCGGCTGCCTTCAACAGAGGGCAGTGCGCGTTCAAAGGCGCCGCGGACGCAGATCGTTGAGCTGTCATCGGCACGGCTTTCTTTCGGCCCCGGCCGAGCGGCCACGCCCCTCCGCGCCACGCCGCACCGCACCGCACCGCCTCGCCACGCCTCGCCGCTGCCACGCCGAGGACCGAGAAGGTAATGGAAATTACGCGTGAATTTGCTGCGTTTTTAGTCACCTCTTAAGAAAGGATTTTCATGCACGACCGAACCCTAAAATATGCATAATAAAATATGCGCTGTCAAACAGTCAGACATGCACGATGAAGGGTACAATGAATGAAAGGCAATAATCAAATTCAAGTACTTTCATCGTGTTCACTTTTATTACTTTCTGTACGGTGGATGTTTAGCAATTTTTTACTTTGTATTCAGGTAGATGACAAAAAAATGTTTTGGAGTCCGGACAATTATCTACGGTACAAAACGTATTACATGTACTCTTAAAGTACAGAATATTGTATCCTACTACTTCACACGTCAATAAGCAGACTAATTGAATTATTAGCATGCAATGTCTTCTTCAAAACGTCTTTCCTTTCTACTTGTTGGGTGACGTCTACCGATGTCATACTCGAAGGAATTTCCCATCAGTTTGCGTAGTTCCATTGAACAGCAGAATGTCTGAGTGCTTTGCAGGTTTTCTTCCAGCACCAGCTGCAGATGACTGGCCGCAATGGCCGACCAGAGTCTTTCACTTTTCGCAATAATGCTATTGCATGTTGTTTAGTTATTCCTAGTTTCGAAGTAAAGATTTTGAATGTTTACTTCACTTTTCGAAAAGGGAAGTAGTATTTGTTTGTACAAACTTCTGAGAATTTTCAAATCATCTATTCAAGATCAGATTTTTAAAATACCCAATTTATGCGTGAAATGCGTTATTGTTAATGTCGACACAATTTATGCAAAAATACTAATAACAAACTTGATATACTACATTATGAACTAGTAAAAATGCCACAATATGCAGAAAAAAGTATTAACATGCCGTACATATGGACTTCTTTTAAAAAATCACCGAGACATGCAAATATGCATGAAAAAAGTTAACACTTTGTAAATAAGCACGTCATAAAAAACTGATAACAAAGCGTGAGAGCTGTAGCAAGTTCACATTACGACAGGAATGTACTTGAATATACTATTTGTAGTTGTCTACTGGAAATACTTATTTGGAAAACCCCCTCAGCCATTACATTACGTGCATTACAAAAGTTACGCACTTTGGTCTCCGTTCTCACGGATTTGTGCTTCGCTTCTCCGATTTCGCTGCCTTAAGACTGGAGTTGTTCGTTGAAAACATTAAGGGATAAGCCTCAATCTGATAGAATATCCTGAATGAAAGGAATGCCCTCGTATCTCAAAGAGGTTTATTTATTTGTCGACGTCAAATGTCGAACTAGTTTTACATTAATAACTTGTACCGATTAAATTTGATAAAATTGAATGTTCTTAATAGTTTAACTGAATGGATAAGTGACCTTCACTATGAGGTGTGCTCTTACACCCATTTACTATTCATCTTTTTCTCATTATATATCTCGTATATAATCCGATAAAGCGCCGGAAGCTTTGGAATTATTTAAGCTAATTGAAGTTCATATTCTTTGTGTCCATCAACCACGAACTTCTCACAAAGAAGAAAGTACGTGTAGACCTCTACTTTGAAAAAGATTTGTGTGCATAAAATAATTCTGAGGAGTATTTTCCTAGTTTAATAGCCTCCCGCGTGCCAATAGCCTTGCAAGAAAAAAATGTGAAATGCCGTCTTGGTTTCCTTCCAGCGTTGTATGCTGTGGAAGTTGCCTTCAACGAAGCTTTCGTATCTTTTGTGCACTTCGTATGCTTTGGCTCATGGTTGAAGCTTTGGCTGCGAATGAAAGAGCTTTAAAGCACGCCGTTCTGCGTTTCTAGAGTTGCTTAAATGACCTTCAGTACATTGAAGGTGCAGCGGCAGAAATAGATGGGCAACCCACCAGGGCTCTGCCATTCACGGAAGCCGCCCGGCACTTGGTATTTATCACATGTCGCAAGAAGAAAACCATTCGAGTATTTTTGCTTAGGTTAAACAACGCAAATCAAATTATAACTAGAATCAAATATAGCATGTCCAAAAAGCTCTCGAACATTTCTTTGCATTCTAATCAAACTGTCTAATCAAAAGTCAATAAAAAAGGATCAGAGTTTCCAATAAAACTTTTCTCGACGAATTAAAATATGCAAACGATGTTGCTGTTTTTTCTGTTTTCTGTTGTCTCTTATCGTAGAATGACACCGTATTCTAAAATAGTTCTTTCGCTCATGTTTTTAATATTAATTTATTTTTTCTAAACACCATTAGTTGTTCAGATATCTACATTATGATAAGAATTTGTTTTTACATATTTCCTTATCGAACTATGTTGGACACTAAAAGAGTAAAAAATGTGCAAAAGATTGCATTGTGAAATATTTTAATTTTTTTAATGTATTATTAATAAATATCAGGCATTAAAAGCAATAGAATGGAGAATTGAAAGCATTAGAATGAAGAACCAAATTCTGTTGTGATTTTTCAGCGACCCAGTTGGGTTTTTGCTTAATGGCATACTTGCTTAATGTGATCTTACCCGACAAATATTATTTTGCTCCATATCCTTAAACCGTAAGTAATGATACGCAAAAAAAAAAAATTTAAATACAAGTGTCTTCTCTTCCTCCAGTTGCTCTATCTTTACAATATTGGAGACGCAGAAAATTATTATGTCACTTTTTTCGATATTCAATAGTATAATAGTAATTAACGAAACGGATGGATAAAGAGAGATATAATTGCATGAGTGGAATGTCCAAGAAAACTCGCTCCTATTGTCGCTCGTTTTCATATTTACCTCAAGTGCAATTATACCCCTTTATCCGCGTGTTAGTTCAAAATTTTTACGTTTTTATATGAAATTACTTTTAATTTTGAGAAATTTAAGAATATCATTTCCATTTGAGGCAATTAATTGATGACTTATTGGTTCTGAAAAAGACCTGTTTCAGTAGGATTTGCAGTGAATATTTACGATCACCATGGCTTCTTAGAGAATAATGTTTGAAATAAGGAATAAGAAACGTTTCGAAATGGAAGATGTTTAACATAATCTGGATGAAATATTAGAAGAAGACGACGACAAAGACATAAAACCATTACTTAGCACGAAAAGTAAGGGCATATAAGAGAGAACAACAGGTGTTATTGTTGAAAAGGAGAAAGATGACTCCGTCTGACTCAAAAGTTTAGCTGTCGAACTTGATATTTTTTATATTTGTAATCTACGAAGACCAAATGTTGTACATGTTGTTCATGTTAAACATTTTATGTTGTTCCATTATTCAACTAGTATCAAACCAACGTATAATCATTCTTGTATCTAGTGGAAAAGATGTGGCATATGAAGAAATCGATATTTCAAATTACAAACAATTTAATTGACCTTGTAAAAAAATAAAGTAGTTTTGCCAAAGCAACTGTTCTCTTTGGGCCGTCACGTATAAATAGGCGAAGTAAACATATCTGTGCAATACAAAGTGACGTCTGGGTTAGGATGATTTATGCCAAATACGGGTAGGGTAACAGTTCCTAATTTAACTTATTGTACTATAAATATTAACATGATTGTCTCAGGATTATTAATAATTGTTGTTTATAATTTTGTTTTATTCGTTCATTGGTTATATGTTTTTGATGTACGTAATCTTTGATGCACGTTTTTGTCATGCTTTATGTCCGACTGGAAATGCATTGGCTCTGTCTGTGTTATAGAGGCATAATTAAAAGAATTTGTTAATTTTTCTGAGTTCTAATTGGAACTTGTGGGGTTTTAATTGCCACATGAAATAAGCATAGTGATAATTAACGATTTTTCATGGTATTAATGAGCGTATTAGTTAACTAAGCGAAAAAGGATTTTGTAGGTGTTGCACTGCGTTCTAAAAGTTCAGTTTTTATCACTAACACTAAGAGTGATTCGATGTTCACTTTTTCAGATAAATCTGAATGCAACTATGCCATCAAAACACTTTCGTCAGATCGCATTAACTACTACCGACCTTCATATAACGCAGTCCTTAATTAAGATATTTGTTTACTTGAATAAAGCACTACTTGTCTAAAGAATTGTGTAAGACACATGTGGTAAAAGTGATTTTATTTCCCTTGTAAAAATGCGTTGTACGGTTTTGTGTCGCAAACTTTCCAACTCGCAAAATAAAATACCACTTTTACCTCTGGAATGATAAGTAACTAATCGAAAATCCCGTCCGAACAGTGTGGTTCACGTCGCCCAAAGGGCAACGACTCCCGCTCCTTTCTGCAGGTAGCCAACTGCTTGGGGCCGCCCGTGCCCTGGCGATTAGGAATCCCGGGAGGATCTGGGATTTCCACATTCCCGCCGCTGCCAGCAGCCCGCACTAAGCCGGAAGGGCGCGCCGGGCCATCGCCGCGCACCGACCGCTGCTGGAAGGGTCTACAGCAATTTCTCTCCACGACCAAAGCGAAGCTGTAGATATTCACTGCAAGGGGGAGAGAGGGATTTAACATCGTGGGAATTATTTATGATTATCTTGAATACCAAACAAATATATTATGCAATAATTAAACTATCAATACTGCTATATACGGATGTCTCTTTTCATCAAGAGTTTTTGTGTTTTACAATTGCCCCTCTCGATCGAAATATCCACCGGCTGTGAAGGCTCGAGCATCAACTGATGTCTCTGCGGTGCCTCTGATCGGAAGGTCCTGGTTAGATATGCGACATCGATGTCAATGTTTTCAAAACATCGATTTTTTTTTCTTTTCTGGTGTTTTGTTTCTGAATGAAAAATTTCCATGATCGCGGTACTGTAAATATTAAAATATGAAATAATAACTGATTGTAGCACTTTTAGTTTGTGTTGGAACCAAGGGAACGCCGTTTATTCTCCCTTCATTGACCAAACTCTCTCGCCCGAGATGACCGGGGCGTAGGCTTTGCCACTTCGTTTCGTATCCTTGTTCGCCGAATTTATAAACACGACTACTGTCAAATTAAATTTTAATACACGAGAATTTAATGTTATGGGTTACTAAACGAGACTAAAAACATCGATGTTCATCGAATCATCGATGGTTTTAGTCCATGTATTTTGAACATCGATGTTTGCTAACATCATTGATTTGCAATCGATGTCGCATCACTAGTTCTGGGTATGAGTCCAGATGCTGGCAGTATTTTCGACACTAGATAGATAGACATTAAATAGCTAATTCAACCGCTGCTTGGAGAAGAATTCTAACAGCCGGTTGCTCTGATCGGTAGTTTTCCGTACTTTATCCGATCAACACAATACGAATTCGGGAGCTGTACCCTAACAAACCTGCCATGGACCTCGCTCGATTTTCCCTACTTCTTCCTTGTCCTATCCTTTCCCCTTACTTATATACACTTCCACTTAGATGGACTAAGCTACTTACAGGCCGGAAGACCAGTTGGGAGCTTAGAGCTCCCTTCCGGTTGGGGTGGTGCCTCGTTGGAAGGAGATATCTAGTTGGGGAAAACTCCGCAAACCAACGTGTAGGTTGAAGAACTCCGCCACCGACCAAGATAAAACACGCACAACACTTCCGGGACTGGTGGCCATACACCTTGACACCCTCGGAATCAATCGAACTCTGCAGCATTGCAGCGAATTACCTCCGCGCTCTTCTGTCGCTAAGGTTGTACTTGACAAAGCGGACACGGTGAATTTCAAACCTAACATCAAACACATTGTTAAGGTAAAATCTCAAGTATTTTTTGCCGTATTTCTGCCATTAGACTATATGTTATATTAGGCCATATGTAACACATGTCGCAACTGATACGTTGTGCGATTGTTAGATTTGTTTAGACTTGGGTTGTTAATCAAGACGTAATTCGACGTTGTTAATTTTACATCAGAATATTTCAAGAAATTTCTTATCTAAAAATAATTTTTTGTGTAAATTTCGGATGTAGCATAACGAACGAAGTAGGTAAAGTATGCACTAACGCATCTGTATTACTAATTTCGAATATTCCCATAAAGTGACGGAAAACTAAGCAGCCTCTATCCGTGAGATCTATTGTTTTGTTAGATACTCAGGACATCGGGAAAAATATAACAGCAGTGAAACGGTTTCGATTTTGATTGAAAAGTACAATTATTTATGTTAATCCGCCTTTTCTCATATCTGATGTTGAAACTATATTCCATAATCAGTGCGCCACAGCTAACATACTTCGACGAGCAAGGAAGAGTATTTACGAATGCCGTTTCATACCAACCCATTTTTGCTGCTCCAGGACGCCACTTTCCACGCATTTGACAACAGCATTCATTGTTGCAGGCCACTAGTTTTGAACTAATTTCAGCTTTTTGATCGAAGTACTAATTGAAGTTGCGAAAAGTCCATGACCTTAATTTTGTATACAATGCCAATCTTTCTTGCATTACATCAAAATTCTAAAGCTTTTGACCTGCTGTCCCTTTTTATGAAGTAATGTAATACAGACTGCAAGTTTGGTGTTTCTCTAATTCGAGTATTTTCATCGGAAATTCCACCATTTCCAGATGTGCTCATTGAAATATGATACTATTTGAAGTCAAACATTGCACTATCCATTGCGAAACTTCTGTATAATTCTTTTATTTGTATTTTAGACTTTTAGAGTTTTCAGTTCTTTATTTTAATGTTTTATTTGAAAATAATAACCCTGAGTTTACAGTATTTTAGAATGGTGGTACGGCAAAATCAATTTCAATCAATTTTAAGAGATAATCGGAGGCGTGATGAAAGGGAACTCACGGCCCAAGGACGAATTCTGATTGCATCCCTCGGCCACCGTTTTGTAAGCCTTGCGCCACCTCAATTCCCGATTGCATCCCTCGAGAGTTCAAGAAGGAGCTCAGTGTTTCTGAGATCACCTTTTTCCTTTCATATTTGAATAACACGGGAAGAAAAAATGTGGTTCTTTTAACTTTTTTATTTTGTCGTCTCCTGGTATTGTAATGGAAAGATAATAAGGCAAGTTTATGTTGGTATTAAAGTGTACTGAATATTCGTAAATGAGTAAAATTATTTCCACGAATAAAGGGGCAGCTCCAAGGAGGAGGGACAAAGGAACCATGCTCCCCTTCAGTCGGGATGCAATCGGGCTATGTCTTATGAGCTATCCAAGTGTGTGTGTGTGTGTTTAGCCACCTGCACGTCCAATTAAGGGCAAGGCCTCCTGCTCGCGCAGGGAATTATTAATCCTTCTTAAATGAAGTGATAGGATGATGATGAAGGGTGAAGGGTCGATCACTTATGCCCGAGGCGGGGTTTGAACCCGAAATCGCCCCGACTTGACTGCCTTAGCGATCTGGGCTCTCCGGATCGCCATCCTAAAGGTAAAGGGGATTAGCAGGTTTGCGGGAAACCCGGCCACGGGATGCAGTCGGGCGCCTCCGCAGTCTCCCGCCCTCGGAAGGGAGCCACCGCGACACCAGCGGCACCCGTGCGCGGGGGCGGGCCGGCACGGGAGCCGGGGGGAACCGCTCGGGTCAAAATAAACATTGCACCGCTGCTCGTCCCCTACGCAGCCCCCCCCCCTC
>BOPP01000443.1:104240-119338 GCA_017312745.1 Gryllus bimaculatus
CCGCCCCGCGCCGCCCCACCCCCCGCGCGCCGCCGCGCCGCGACCTGACGTTTTAATCTTCTCCTCCCCATCCTCTCCACAGCAGGGAGCTGCTCTTCCCTGAGAGTACGGTTTCTGTTTGTTTACATCCAAGGAGATGGAAATGGGGGAACGCACGGATCGTGCAAAATGAATTAACAGTGCGCGCAGACAGCGCAGAACTTCTTTAACGCTTGTCGAAGAGATGCTCTCATTTGGTCAGTGTTTCTTTCAAAGATTACCTATGCCGGAATATAACATCTGTGGAAGACAATCCTAATTACATTACATTTTACGCTGTGAAATAATAACATATTAATTTACTCAGGAAGATGTCTATTGAAGAAAAACAATGTCCAAATTGAGAATATTTATGCAAAAATATGCAAATTTATTATATTATAAGTCAAAGATGTCATTTTGGTAAGCTTGAATGAAGATTACAGGCTTCTATTTATTTTTTAATTTTAAGTTTTCTTTTCATATAACGAAGATACAATTTTTTTCGTCCCTCCTCCACCTCAGATTAAAAAATATTCCCAACGATATTTTTTCTGAAAGAAACGCTACATTTTGCTTGTAAGGTTATATCTTAGAAAATTTCACGTGGGGAAGACGAACATTAGCTGATATATTTTAAGACTTCGCATGTAAATGTTGAAAGCGATTTAAAGAAGCCTGATGAGTGCAAGTAGTAATATCCCGAAGCAAAGTCAGGAGACGCACAGTCTTCGATTTGCCCATTTTATGGACCCTGAATAATTCTCTGTCAACCTTCAGATATTCTCATTGTAAGTTAAATTACGTTGCACACAGCCCACGAACCTCTCACGAGATGTCGCTTTTTTCAGTGGTTTTGAGGTGTTCGCGCCGATTATTCGCAGGAGGATAAAAGGTATCAACTGAGGCAACTTGAACGTTGAAAGTAGGGAAGTTAAGATTTTCGGTTAATTGTTGTATCGCTAGAAATTACATTTCAAAGTAATGATATCATCACTCTTCAAAATTTCGTACTTCAAATACTTACTAATGTAACTTTGGTATTTTATTTATTGATGTATTTCAATATATTTTTAATAAATTGTATTTTTAAAAAGATAAAGCATTTTGACGCAAATATCTATAATTTCGATTTGCACGGTGTAATATGCAGACATGAGTTTTCACTGACAAATTTTTAATCTTCGTAAGTCACATTTCCATGATAAATCAGTTGCAGATACGTTCAGTCACTGAGCAACTGCTTGTCGTGAGTTGTTACAGACTTTGACGGATGCTCCATTACTATTCTCCCGAGAACGAGTATATAGTCTGGAAGAAACTTGTAGAGGCTGGCAACTAGAGAGAATGACAATACTCGCCCACATTCGTTGATCTTAAAATACTATCATCTTAGTTAATAGAGGTTGCTTCCCGAAACCGAAAGTAATGAAAACATGTATCACTAATTTCGCCTGTATCTTATCAGGTTTCTTGGCAACTACCGGCGTACTTTTCTCTGAGTAGGGTTTCCTTTAGTTTATCGTAGAGGAATAAAGCCGTTTCTTGATGGGAAGAAAGCGGCATTCCTGCGTCATGCATGATGTATTCGGAGCTTCTTTTAGCCTTCAATGCATCGTAACCATGATAATATAACGCGCTTGTTGAGCACACGAACTCACTACGAAGTACCCCTTCTACGAGTCCGATTGCAGTTTTACATCATCAGCTCCCCCACCCCCCCACTCCACTAGCTTTAGTATTACTGCAGCATATGAATTTTGTAATGATATAATAAATATAATATTGATGAATGAATAAATAAATATTGTGTAGCTATTCAGATTTCGAAGTTGTAATTACGTCTTCCGAATCGGAGTTATCTGCGGTATTTTGTTCCTTGTGGAACAGATCATGGAGTCTTACTGGTTACAGTACGTCATTTCTATACCCGAGTGCTACTGCGCACAGCACACGCAAGGTGCTTTACGTGCCCCACTGCTGCTACCTTCACGAAATAGCTGACTCGAATATTTCCGCTAAAAGCCCATAATTTTTTATTCTCTTGAATTAAAATAAAGAAATTTGTTATCTAATTTGCAGCAAGACAACAATGTCGTACGACCCAAAAAGATACTTACTTTTTTCCGGAGATGGTTTTGAAATCTATATAGAGACATTATAGAGTGATCAAATCAGTATCGATACAGAAACTCCTAATGTCCAAATCAGAATACCAATTATTATTAATCGTGTAATTTATTTGCTGTAATTAGATCCCTGCAAATCGAAGTTGGCGTCGGGCTTACAAATGTCCTTTGGGGGCCTCATTCGTACCCGAGCACCTCTACCTGGGCAAACCGGCCTCACACGTGCCGCATGTGGGTGAGCGCGGCCGTGAAAGGCGATCTTGCACCAGCGTATTGTGTCACGATGGGCACAAAAGGATGTGGAATGCCCCTGACGTAACGTTTCTCTATAAGAAGCCGCTGAATCACGGGAGGTGTCCTGAAGTCACATTCTATGGTTCCCCACACGCAAGCCAAGACGCAGACTCCGTATCCCTCGCAGAATTTGTACACTTCTCTTGCCTAGAACATACTTTTTACATTTTTGTCATTTTTTACTATAAGTAAACGAAAATTATTTCTGAAGAAGTTACTACGCCACCCAAGAATAGTTTCTGCTGTCTTGCCATGGGACTTCAATTTCAAGTGTCTGGGTGGTAGGTTTACGTCAGCTGTCACATGGGAGAGGGCAGAGAGTACCATATTGAAAAGTACGTGTATTGTACGTACAAGTAATGATGCGCTGAAATATTTTATATTCTGAATAATGGTTGGCACACAATGCCTTTCCTAGATGTGACTCGACGTGGTCGAACCTTCTTGACGAGTCTCAATGCGTGTCTTGTTGCTCTTATGAGTCTCGGCAGTTCCAACAGCCAGCCACCCAAACAACTGATTGCCGGTTGGGCTGAAAATTCTTTTTCAATGCCATTAAGAATGGCATTATTCGCACTCTTCCGAAAAATCCGAGAGCATTAATAAATTGATTAGTTCATTCGAGGCACGCTTTGTGTTCATTTTTAACCCTTTGCAAGGCCACTAACGATCAGCACACTTCCGAGAATACTTTGTATCTATATATCTCTATGTTATAAATAGACAGCGGATTTTAAGGAAAATGCCTATTTTATTCTAAAAAATATTTAAAGACAATTAATATACGTATATGAATTATGGAAAACTAAAAATTCTGGCGAATTTACAATATTATACAAACAAGTTCCAACAAACAATTACAAAATTACAGTTATTGTAGTTACTTATACAACAAACAATTACAAAATTATTATACAAACAAGTTTATATCATTTTCAGTTGTACTAATCACATAAATTTTCTACTGGTAACCGAATCTCCATTGTTTGTCTCGACTGAAGCTGTCATTAGGATTTGCTGGTCACTGTATTTCGAGAACCGAAAAGCTTGCACTATGGCTTTAGGTTTCCTTTCCCGCATTTCTTGGCACAAATAAAATAAAATAAAATTAAAATAAAATAAAATAAAATAAAATAAAATAAAATAAAATAAAATAAAATAAAATAAAATAAAATATTTAAAAACTGTGCCCTCTGGGCATTTGGGTGAGCGGTGGGCGCCTACGTGCGCGCAGAGCACCGATTCGCGACGTAACAAAGCACGCGTGTACATCGGCAAGACGATGATTCGCACTTTGACACCGACATTGATATCTTTCCATGCGAGACGTTCCAAGTGCGCAAGTAAGTTCGTAGGTTCATCTCTGCCGAGCTCGAGGCGCTTCTTCAGACGTGCTCCTCTTCTGCCTGCAGTGGACGGAGTTGTGCTCCACGCGAAGTACTTCATCAGTGCCTCCAAGTGTAGTAACGAAGTTCAATCCTGTGAAGATGTCAAAGTCTCTCACTCACTAACGATTCATTAGTAGCCTATTCTCTCATGTTATATTGTTTTATGGTATTTGCTTATTTTAGATGCAATGGCACTGAAATATATTCCTATTTTCCCCTCCAATTCTACGTTTTTAATGCCCTTTTCGGTGCATATAAAAAATGTTAGTGCCTTTTTAGGCAACTAAAACGTAAGTTTTTACTGCCTTAACATCCGATGTCTAGATATGATTAATGCCATAACTATCGTGAACGTTTACTAAAACAAAATAACTTTTTGCAGAATACTTCCACGTTTCATCAGTGAATGTATATTAAGATATACTTTATCGAAATTTTTTAAATGTTTCAAAAAATGAAAAGAAGATGATAAAAAACAACGTGTAAAGTATTCTACAACAAGAATAAATTTTAACTAATTGGGCTGTTGATAATTGAGTAAGAATATTGATTTGTTAATAGCGGTTTTATTACCTTGCAGCAGCAAAAATGCTGCTGAATAAAATAACAAAATGGTTAGCCAAAAAGTAGCACGCACAATAACACACTTGTTAAATTAAATATTTAAGTAAAACCAGTCTTTGCGAATACTGCAATAACTCTGAACAACTGATCTTTGCATACGAAGAATATAAAAAATGTTGCTGTTCCATAATGCCACATGCGTATAACAAATGGTTAATGAGCGCTCTCTTCCTTGTAATCTAGCTGTCGCGTGACGTTAACTCTGTTGAAAGCTGTGACGCGTTGAATATTAGTTCAGTCGATTCGGGAAGCATGACAATAGGCGGAAAAATACAAACGAATTTTGGTATTTTTCATTCAAAATCAAAACTGATAAATTAATTTTGAATTTTTCCTACATTTCTTGGTATTTAAATAAACGTGGCCGGAGGCTCCTTAGTTTTTTTAAACTTCTACACGCATTGAAAATTAGTAATATAGTTATCTGTGTGTGTACTCTATAAATATTGGCTTTAAAACAGTGGCTACACGTGTCTAGAAAAAGTATCGCTTTCGAGAAGTGTGTCTACCGGATTTAGCTAATCGACAAATATTTTACAATTTTATAAACTGTTTTATTTTCCACAAATCTCGGAGAGATTCTGTCAGTACTGTACACTGTCTCCTCTTTAATTGTTTGTATTAAACGTAAAATATTTAGGAAGAAGTGCCGAGTCATCGAGTTGCTCCTAGCGGGCGAGGGGCTGTAACGCGCAGGCGCCTATACCTGCGCGCTGTTTGTTGCGCGTGTCCGCAGGCGCGAAAGACTCGCAAGTAACGCGCTCCGTTGTCTCGCTGCTTCCGCAAAGGCCGCGGCGGCGCCTGGACGCGCGGACGGCTTCTGCGGCAGCCTCGTTACGCCCTTCTTGGCGCCGGATGCCTGATGGCGGCGTTCGGCGTTCAGCGCGCAGACAACGCGACTAGTGTAACATGCGGAGGAGGGGTAGGGGGAGCGGTGGCGGTGGCGGCGGCGAGGACACAAAGCAGCCGTCTCCGCCCTCGCCCCGCCACGGCCTCGCTCATCCGCGCTCTTGCAGGATGCAACCGGTGACCGCTGCAACAGCAAACAGCGGCGCCCTCGTTACTTACTACCTCGTGCTGGCGGATCGTCGCGTATTCATCCAGCCCCTGGGAGGTGGAGGGTTAAGCCCTGAACGTGCTTTCTGTGTAACCCACTAAAAAAGAAAGTGTTTAGGGGGTTGAAACATGTTTAGCAACGCGGTAACAGGATGTGGCAAGTGATTGGTTCTTTGGGTTTCACCAGTCAGCTATTTCTGTACTACTAAAAACAATAGGAGCTGTAGAGAATCTTTGTTCCTTGTCTCCGATCCATGATCGCTCCCGCGTGCATTTAGTTTGTAATTTGATGAATGGCATGGTAACGTGTTGATTCAGATGGCACCGTTGCTCTTTCTCTCAACCTTTTGCATTGTTATCAACTCACTTCCTTGTTGAATATGTTCCACCCATAAAATAATAAGAACGTACATTGTTATTCTAAAATAATTATTGTGTCAGATCTACTCTTTGTTATACGGTTTTCGAGTTTGCAAACCTGTAAATATTTCAAAAAAAGGTTCTGCATTGTATAAGGAATATGTACAATAAAACTGACTACAAACTGACATAAAACGCTGTGACTCGAAAATGACAAACAAAATAGGTAAAACATGACAAGGCTTTGTGGTTCTTTTTATTCAAGACCTCTTAAAAAAACTCAGAATAAAAAACAACGAATATAATTAGCACAAAAATGTATCATGCTTTTGAACTAAAAAAAGGGCGACATCTCGGCCTCACGTTTGCCAATAAAAAACCCGAATACTCGGTCTGATAGAGCACTGAACCACATTATCTGTCAGAGCTCCCCTCTACAAATTTTGTTAATCAGGCCCTCAAATTGCTGTGGAAATGATGCACAATACTACCCTGCCGCAATCTAAATTCATCTTGCGACGCATAAAAATGGTGAGTGGAGAGCTAACTAAAAGCTAAGAAGACTAATTTATAAATTTAGATGAATTGTTTTTGGCACGGGGCGCCGTGGATTTCGGCGCAGCGAGCCCGCGCCTCGTTGGCAGCGAGAAATATCTTCCGGCGCTGGGGGGGAGGGGCAGAATGAGCGGGGAGATGCGAGAGGAGAGGGTTGAAGAGAGCAGGGACGGAGCGAAGGGGGGCGATGGGACGGAGAGACGATATACCCGAGGAACGATTGGACAGAGGGATGATGAGACGGTGGAAAAGAGAGACGGAGGAGGCACGAATGGAGGAGGGACCAATGGAGGACCAAGAGGAGAGACGGGAAGTGGGGCGAACGAAGGATGGATGAAGCGAGAAGGGAGGTTGGACGGAGGGAGGACGGGTCAGTTCAAGGAAGGTCGGATGGAGGAGGAAGGAGGGACAGAGGGCGGTCGGACGGGTGGGTCGGGTGGCAGTGCGATGTTTAGGGGGGGAGCGTGGGAGGGAACGAGGCGGGGCCGGAAAGTGGGAAATGGTGTGGGTGGCGGCAGAACATACCGCAACATGCTGGAGCGCTTGCACTGCGGGAGAAATCGAAGCCGCGCAGGGAAAAGAGCAAATCCACCTTGGGGTTCAGTCAAGTTACCGGGCGGGGCCGGGGACGGCGGGGAGGTGTGGGGCGGGTGTGCGGCGGGCAGGTGCTGAGCAGAAAGGAGCGAGATGAAAAGGGCGGAGAAGAGAGAAGCGGGAAGCGCACACGTGGTGGAGAGAGGGTGGATGCAGGCGGGGTGGACGGAACGGTGAAGCAGTAGCTGGCACGAACAGAGCTAAGCGGAATAGCGGGGCAGAGCCATGTCCAGGGGGAGGGGAATGCGAGCTAATCGCTCTCTGCTCCGATGCGCATCCGGAGAGCTCAATTCTAATGCTGTGGATTTCAGGACTTAAGAATGTTCCGGATAGCTTTGGTGGGTGGGCATGCGCAGACATGTGCTTTTTGCTTGCAGTGCTCGAGTAAACGCGCCCATCTATTTGTGGCAGCGCGTCGCTGCGTGCTAAATGGCTGTAATGGCAGAGCTCGATTCCGAGAGACATGAAATGTGCACTGTCACCGCTGGAAAGATGAGAAAAAGGCTATTTAAAATAAATGGCACCGCCGTGTAAAATGTCTCTGTCCCTGGACATGTATCAATCATTTGAAATATTCAGGAGCAACATTGAAATGGAAATATTTTCGACGTATAATTCAGAACGTATATGGAATTCTGTTTATATTTATTTCTCCGCTATCTGAATTTTAATAAATTATTCACTTATTTGCAATGAACTGCAAAAGCTATTCACTGAACATTTACTCTTTTATATTTTCATAGAATAACAAACAGTCTTAAATTTCGTCCTGATTTATTATTAGAGATACCGGGCGCGTCAACTACTAGAGTCATTAGTACCGTAAGCGCAGTGCATGTTTATGCCCGGGAGTTGGCGGTGCTTTTCCCCCACTGTATGGCGAGATCCGGCGGCGATCTACCGTCGGCTAGCGTTTTGTTTTTCCTTCAACCAGGTATCTCCCACCAGCGGGGCACCGCTCCAACCAGTCTCCCGGCATGTGTAGTGCATGTTAGTGCGTGTGTAAGGGCGAGGATTGGTCAAGAAAGAGATGTTGAAGATCGCGCGCGGTCCGTGGCCCGTTTGTTAGGGTACTTCTCCCCCATACGCCTAGGGTTGATCGGAGAAACCGTAGAAAACTAGAGATCAGAACAGCCGGCCGCTAGAATTCTCCTCCAGACAGCGACTGAATCCGTCCTAGCTTACAAGCTAGTGTCGGAAATCGTGTCACTGTCGGGACTGGAACCTTGGAGCTTCCGGTCAGAGGGACTGTCAGTTGATGACCTAAGCCATCCCTCCCGGTGAGTGAGCCCCTCGAGAATCCGCTGCGAGGACCGTCCTCCTTCCACCCTTCGAAAATACCTATTAGGATCGCACTATCATCCCCTTCGGGCGCCGGCGGGCCCTTTGAAGGAGGCGGCACTCCTAGCCCCCTTTCTTCGGGGCACTCCGCACGGGTGCTCGTCTCAAGAGCCTTCAGCGTGAGCGAGCGCTGCGCCTTCCCGTGCGAAAAAGCCAGGCCCGTCTCGCGGCCGAACACTTTCCGCGACACCCGGAAGCAACAGGCGGCGAAAGGGGCTGGGGCGGAGTCGAGGGCGGCGGCGGGGTCCCGCTTCCTGCCGCAGAGCCCCGCTTCCGCCCGCGCCGCCCCGCGCCGACCCCGCGCCGCCCCGCGCCGCCCCGCGCCGCCCCGCGCCGCCCCGCCCCGCCCCGCGCCGCCCTTGCGTGCGCCGGTTGATCCGCCCAGCTCCACAGCACAAACAGGCCCGTGATTTGCGGCGAACAAAGTGGCCGCCCGCGATTCCCTGCCTGCCCTGCCCCGGCGTCCCCGGCCCCGCACGCCGGCGCCGCGCTTGCTAGATGTCTATCTGCGCCGAGGCCCCGCACGCCGCGCCGCAACGGGGCGGAGTGCCGTGCGGTGGACAGCACCCGAGCGCGGGTTCTCCTCCACACGATAGGGCCATTTTCAGGCATTTGATCTTCAAACTGGCAGATTGAACAAATAGGGGAAGATGCGATTTCATTCTATTTATTTTAAGATATTATTAAAATTTAGTGATTGTATTACAAAACCGGATAATAAGAGAAAGTGATAACATATCTAGGAGGGACTTTCCATTCAAAAAATAAATTGCGAAGTTTGGTTCAGTAGAAAGCTCAAACTTATTAATAAACGAACATCTTTTGTGTTTTAATTATATATATATATATATATATATATATATATATATATATATATATGCAAATTTAGTGGTAATACAATAAAACTGATTAATAGGAGCAAGTGATAAGACAACTACCCTTCGTTTAAAGAAAAAGTCGGAAAATTTGGTTGAGTAGAAGGCTCAAACAATTTTTAAACGAACAGCCTTAGTGTTGTATGTAAACTTGTAGATTATCCTCCCTGTAAAATGAAGTAATACGCTAAGAATATAACATGTTTTTGATAATTGTTGGATAGAGAATTATTTCCCAGTCATGCATCCTGCAGGTGAGACAGTAAAAAATTAATTTGGCGAATTATGACAAAAACACAGATATCTGCAACATCTATTATTATAAAAATAGGTTTTGAATTTTCTTTCGGGCTAATCTCTATCATATTCTATCGCATTCACGGTGATGTGACGTCAAGTAGGCGTTCTTCATTAATCTTATTAGTATAGTAATTCACAATTCTTTGCACAATTCAATAAATTTTATGTAAAAAACAATACATTCTCGTTTTCTCAACCGGCAGAGCTACAACATGTCTTCATTCCTTTAATTCCCTAACGTTTTACTAGTGTTGAATTTTAAAATATTAAATGATAAGACAGATTCAAATCATTCTTTCTCTATTTGTAAGGAGTTTGGAACGTTAAAATTAAAATAATGAAAGATATTTCTCGCCGTATAAAAACGGTATACCCAAAAACAGAACTTTATTCTTTTCTAAAAGAAAACAATTGTCAGAATTACTTCATGACAGAAACCGGAAAAATGTGCCAAGTTTTTCCTTAAAACTATTTTCTTGTTTTAATAGTGAATATTTATCATTAATAGAATCATAAAGTCAACATAAAATGTTTTTATAGATGATTCTATCTTTTCAGGTCACACGAAGTCTGACACATATAATTTCTTTGAACTTTTAATGCTACAATGAGATTTTCGCCACTTAAGGATTTAATGTATTACTCGCAGATGCTTCCGGGAATACACTTGTCTCCAGAGATGAGTCCTCCCCCTTCTGACAGACTCGTCTTTTCGCCCAACCGACCGCGGTCGCCCCTCGATGAACCTCTTCGCCGTAAACCCAACGAACGCTGCCCGAGTTTGTCAGAAGGTGGCGCTCCGAATCTTAAAACGAAATGAGGAGCGAGAAGCATGTTTGTCAGGTTCGTTGCGCGAATGTAAAATATCGAGAATTTTTGCGGAGACAACTAACAAGGAGCGCCCCTCTGATCTAACAGCTAGAGCTGTCATGTTATTGGAATTTAATTACGTGGCCCATGTGAGCACAGTTGTGTTGTCGGGTCAGCTGTTTGCTCAGCAGCAGTAGCTGTCTTACAGCAGAACTGTTACAATGTTTACTGTGGGAGAAATTATAATTGGAAGAATGATTGCCAATTTGTTGATTATTAATTTATAGAAATTACTCGATCCCTGTGTGCACCGTTGTCACCTATCTGTTCAGAAACATTCTTACTGCTTGCAGAGTCCTTATAGCAGTAGAAGTTATATTTTGAGGAACGATTGGCTTTGTATATACACCACTATGTTACGATGTGAACGTGACATTATTTCGGTTATCAATGAAGATTATTAACGATATTTGTCACTAACGGCTTTCTCATAGTTACATACACATTTGAGCACAATTAACGTGTTTCTCCAGAGATGAGATTCGTCTTTCCGATTAAGCTGTCTCTTCTTTACCAACCGACCACAACCCGAACAGCTCTTCGCCATAAACCCAACCAACTCTCTACGCGTTTGTCAGGCGGTGGCGCCCCGAACCTTAAACCTTAAAACAAAGGAGCTCGCGAGGCGCGAACAGCGTGTTTGTCAGGTGCGCTGCGCGAATGTAAAACATCGAAAGCGTTCGCAGAGGTTGTCAGGAGGGCCCGCCGATCCAGCAGCGAGAGCTTTCGTGAAACTGTAATTTAATCACGCGACCGGCGTGAGCACCGTTGTCGCCTGTCTGTTCAGCGCGCGGGGGCCACAAATTCTCGCCGCCGCCGCCGCCGCCGCCGTCGCCTTTTTGCCGTCGGCTCGGCTGCGCGCGTCCCTCGCTGAGCGCGGCCGCCTTCTTTTTGCCGGCAGCGCTGTTCTTTTCTTGGTCCCCGAGTCGCGGCCGTCACGTCGAGCTCCGAGCGCGTTGCTGCAACTGGCGGCTGCCGGCGCTGAATTGTCTCTGCCTCGCACAAGGCGTCGGTGTGTTTAGCATATCGGTTTTGCTCTCAAAAAGCATTTTCTTTCTTTTCATAGTTTTGGCTTATGTATTTGTTTGGATTTATTTTTGCTGCAATTAGATGCTGCTGCTCAATCTCTAACAATGATTTGAGGATTATGAAAAATGTATTCTCGTGACTTAGGCATTCACTTTCTATTTACCTCCCAAGCATTTATTTATTTTTGTATATTTTGCCATTATCAGGAATCGCTCAGGAAGAAGATAATTTTTTCATCGTTGAGTTATCGTACACACTCCAATAACTTCGGAAGCAATCATTGGGTTTTGATGATCGAGAATTCAAAGGAACGCAGCTACTATCGATTTCGGAAAAGTTACGTAAAAATAAAAATAAAAACTTATGAATGTATCCCCTTGAGTAATCGTGTGTTAATTAACGTGAATGAATATGCTTAACTGTTTTTTTTTTTTGTTTTTTGTCTGTTTGAGAATGGAATCTAGTTTTCTGCAAGAAAACTACAGCTGCTACCGACCTTGAATTGTCGTAGCATCATTGAACTCGTTTGACTGCTTGGTAGAAATGTCAATTTTGCTCTCAAAGCTCAGGCACTCACTTTTTATTCAGTACCAAGTATTTGTTTGCCCAAGTATTTGTTCAAAAACCAATAATTATTCTTAGAGGATATTTTGATATTTTGTATTATCTTAAATATCTCAATGGATTTTATAATTTAATGGAGAGTAGAAGTGAACTGATTCTGTTCACTAAAGTTGTCATGTGACGGGAAAATTGTATGACTGACGTAATTTTCTCGTTCTCTGGCCAAAATATTTTCTTCCATGACTTTCATTTCAAGTTGACTACACGAAAAGTAAACGAAGGAAATATTTTTGGAGCCAATCCCAGCGCGAGGTCTAATTACTTCTTCCGAACACCTGAATGTTTGATTCATTCTCATTCGCGGCAATGGCGCAATGACCATCGCACCAGTGACCCTGCACATCAACTGAATTTCAATGTGGCGCACACGGAGGTCATACATTATTTAAACGGTTTGTTAATTTGTTGGATTTTTTGATTTCGTTGTAATTGAACGACAATCTTTTGGAATTATACTTACACGCCGCTCTGAAAATAAATGATGAAATATATTTTTAGAACATAACGTCACTTCAACTAACGTATTAAGAAACGTTTGACTTCTTCGTGAACTTATTACTCTATCGTCGGTAGTAATATAAAGAGACAATTCTCTTAATTTTCATTTTGTAGAAAGGTTTTCATTTGAGTCATTTATTTCGCGGTGAAAAGATGAATACCAACTATGTCCTAAAAACATTTCTTAACTTACCACCAAAATTACGATTTTCGAGATGTCACCTCTCTTGTGCACTGACGTTATGCTAAGAAAGCAAATCTAGTGTAGTCTATCATTTGTTACAGTACGTATAGTTTACAATAGAATATGAATCTCTATTCAACGCTATTTTTTATGAGTACAAGACAAAATGTGGATATTTATAACCGTGGACACGCTGAAGGTTTTGACCTGACAACTGCATGTCTCCAAAAAGTATTAACATAGAATAGTTCGTAATTCAAACTTGTGTTTGTAACGGAATGTTGAATAAATGCGATGTGCAATACAATTTATTATTGATTTTTATCTGTCAGAATTTATACTCTTGAAAGACCGATTTTTGTTCATGACTTCCCTTTTTATGTACACTCCATATTCAAAGAATGGTAGGTTCGCAACTTTCTCTTAATACCGCAAGATATTCACCAAACCACACAAAAATTTTACCAGTTAATAAAATTTCACAGTTCTGAAATAGAAAATACCACATAGGTATATTAGGATTTACCAGTAGGTCGAGAAAACCTCTATATTTGTCTGAAAGAGTACAACTTACATTTTATTTTAGACAGACTACACAAACTGACTTGTAAAGCATTCAACAAATCTGACGACATTATCTTGTTTTACAAGGAAAGTTTTGCAACCGCAGAGTACGTCAAGTGATGCTCCCGGAATGGAGATACTTATCTCTTTCCGCGGCGCCAGTTGGCTTCAAAATAATACCTCGCGAAATATGTCTTCAGCGCATGACACTCACTTGTATTTTAATACCACATTCTTAAATAATAATCAAATATTATTCTTCATTATTACGGTACTAAATATCCAAATATTTATGTTGGAAAATAACGACCATTCTGTAAAGTGTAACAATTGAACATTTAGAGGATTACTAAACTTTGAATTCGATAATCTATTTAACTTTTATAATATCTTCATGAGATGTTCTTGAATAATTTTAGATATTCCAGAGTAGATTTTATAAAATATTTGCGTAATTTATAATCATTAATATGAATTCAAAATCACTGTGGCCAAGAGAACATTCGATAGCAAATAATAATTGTATCTGTTTTATGTTAAAGATTTTGAGCAAGTTAGTAGTCTAAACAACTTGGTGAATGAACACTATGTTTCGACCATGATGTGAATAATTCTGCTGAAGGTTCATAGAATAATTTTGCAGAAAAATGGGAAACAATTGTGGTCGTAGTTTTTTACTCTCGTAAAATGTGCACTGCGCATAAATTTGTCTGAAAATGTTCACCGTTTCCAAGAATTCGACACGAAGTGATTGGAAGCCACGTGACCTGCAGAAAGAGCGGAGTAAATTTTCTTTCCTTGTATTTCGATCATTTTCTCACAGAGCTATCTTGAAAACTCATTTTAATGGCAGTTCGAAAAAATTATTACAAATTATTACGCCTTACCGTTCATGTTATTTTACATAAAATTCTAAAGATTACAAAAAAAGTTATATTGAATCCTTCTGCATAATAGAAAGTGATGGCGCAGGGCATCAATTAATATCACTGATCTGCCTCCGACCGGGAGGTCGAAAGGTCCGAATCCTGATGGCGAAGTATTTTCGCCACTAGCTTATCAGCTAGGTTGAATTCAGCATCTGTCTGGAGGAGAATTATAGCGACGGGCTGCTCCGATCAGTAGTTTTACATTTCAGGGCCCACAGGGCTCCCTTTTTCATAATTTTTATAAGTAATAAAATCCTTGTAAATATTAAATTTTACAAGGAGAATTGAATTATATCTTTTTCATTTACAAAATTAAATATACTCAATAATTTCATGAAAACTCGTTGATTATTACTATGTTAAAGGCACGCGAGCAATTAAAACTCCACAGCTGCCAATCAGAATTCAGAAAATCATCAAAATAATTTCAGTTACTATAACGCAGATGTGGCCAAGGTATTTCCCGACGGCTTTAAGCATGATCAAAAATGTACTACATCACAGATTACAAGCATACATCAACAACATATAAATATTGATTGAATAAAACAAAATCGGTGAAGTAAACGTTGGTTTCACAATAGCAAACTAATGGAACAACGCACAATATTTAAAATGATTTTATGAAACGTTCAACATGTAAAACATTTGGTGTTAAGATTGGCATTTCGTTCCTCAAGTTGTGTTAAAGCGATAGCAGTATAAAATTACGAAAAGTAAATAACTTGTCATAGTGTGCACAATTATGGTACGTTTCCAATTCGGCGAGTCTGTGTGGGACGCGATGTCCACCGAGAGCGGACGAATGCCTGCCCGACCGGGCGCGAGTGTCGGATGATAAAAGGGCCCCGCCCCGGTCCGTCCCG
>BOPP01000443.1:119559-146264 GCA_017312745.1 Gryllus bimaculatus
CGGGGCGCGCCGTGATTATCCGGGTGAGCTCTTATCGGCGCCGCCCGAGTGGCAGCAACAGCGCGTAGCCCTGCCGCGGCGGCGATGGGCGGATAAGCGGCGAGACAGCGGCCGCCTTCAGCAGCTGCGGCCGGCTCCTCAGACGCGCCCTCGAATTCCGGCGGAGGCCGCGGAAGCAGCGATTTCCTCGGCCTTCCACGCGCTCGTGGGCGCTGCGGGCGCTTTCGTCAGCTGCGCCCACGGAATACTGGGCAGAGCCCGCTATTGCCTCCGCTAAGCATGTTCGGTTCGGCTTAGCGTGTTGCAGCGCAACCCTCTTTTTCTTTAGCTTCATTTTCTTCTTCCTTTTTACTCACTACATGAATACTGCCTAGAATAGAGAAAGTGTTGAAATGCTACAGGAAAAATTGCCTGATTTGCCAATTGAAAAACTCTTTTTATCGGTTCCTGACAACGAAAGAGTGGATTTTTCTTGCTCCTTGGAGATCACTTTATACGATGCCTCTGCGACGTTTCCAATTCTTTCTCAAAAATGGCTCCAAATATTTTCTTTACCATGCTTGCTCGATTAGGGCTATGTACACTTATAGAAACAGCGCATATCGTATTTTCGTTGAAACCACGGGGTTTTTAAGTATTTTATGTCATTTGTTGATCTTATTTGATATCCAAAGTCATTTACACTATCTAATGTTCAATGACTATAATTGCAATCTGCATCTTTTAACATTGTTTGGCGTTTTTAAAATTTGTTGTTTGCGTAAAACTAAAGGACAGTAATTATTTTCATTTTCCAAAAGTATTTATCTGCTCTCTAAACAATTAATTTTTAACATTAAAAACATTTAAAACATTAATTTTTAAAATCATAATCCCAGTCAAATTATACTTCCGCGGCCTCTGCAGTCTGGTGCAGGGAACGAGTCTAGTCACGCTAATTGGATTGAAAACTCCATCAGGCTTAGTTTTCGGCGATTGAAATGTTTAATAACATCTACTTTCAATAAAACGCGCTATGCGCATGTGTTCGCACATGACTTCGCAATCTGCCACGCGGGAAATGGTCCAGTGAACAATGAACTCCCAAACCGCACAGCTTCATCTGCTTCCTGTGGCCGTCGCTCTCCGCCTTTGGAAGAGAGCTCGTGTCTGCGATGCTCCCGCTTCTCTCCCCGCTCCTCCTCGCCCCGCCCCGCCCTTCCCATGGGCCTTGCCACTCGCGCCGCCCACGCGACCGCGCCCTCCCGCTCGCGCCCGCGCCGACGCCAGGCGGGCGTGCGCTTGCGATTCCAGCAGACAGCCCCCTCGCCTCCCGCTGCCGCTGGCCGCACTAATTGACTCATCACTGCTCCTCACGTTCTCACCTGTTTTGCGCCCTCCCGCCTCGTCGCGCCACGCCACGCCACGCTATGGCTTCCCACCTGCTTCGCTCGACTTGCCCTGTTTCGTCACGTTCCGCATCGCTCGCTTCACATCGCTTATCCCGCTCCGATCTCCCCGCTCTGCTCTCGCCGCTCTGCTCTCCCCACTCCGCTCTCCCCGCTCCGTCCCTCTCCGCTCCGCACGCCTCCCTATCACGCCCCTCCCCTTGTCTTATTCCCCTCTCCTCACCGCTCTCTCCCGATCCCGCCTCACCCTCCCTGCCCCGATCGCTCCGAAAGCAGCGTCTCGCTCTCACTCAACCCATCCCGCTCCGCTCGTCTCACTACACTTGCCTCGTACCACTCGACCCGCCCCCGGGAGAGGTGGTTCAGGGCATCGACTGAAGTCACTGCATTGTCTCTGATCCGGTCCTAGGTTCGAGTCCTGGCGGTTCACCACACGTTCAGCGTGGCTTGCGTAAATTGGGTATCAGAAGGAAAATAAGAGCTTAGCCCATACATAAATTGGGAACCGACTGCCTCATCCCCTTCCAGATTAAACTGGAAGGTGACACTATTTTAGAAGATTATTTTCATAACTACTATTTATATGGTTTGGTTAAAGTTGGTCTTCATTCCATTGAATCATTCGTTGATTGAATGAATTCTGCATATTTTGTTATTTTTAAGTGTTTCTTTTTCTCTGCTAATATTCTATAATGCTGAACATGAAATTTGGGCACTCTTCTAGACCTTTCTTTGCTTTTCATTTCGATATTGGAAGAAGTGTGGAACAATTTCCATAAGGCAAAAGGAAAAGCTAGACTGCAACGCGGCTGCGGCGGCGCCATTAAATCGCTTACCTGCTCAGTAATTTCCGTTGCCTGGATCAGTTTGGTTCCCAACGTGCATGTAAAATTGCTACATAAGTTTCCGAGAAAAGATGGAGAGATTTTGTGATCCGCATTGACATACGGACATACAGGGAGATCAGGGAGCTTAGAGCTCTTCCCGGCTGGGGCGGTGCCCCGCTGCTGGTTGGGACAAACAGTGCTAGCCAACGGTAGGCATCAGGGGTAGATCGCCGCCTCCTCCCGAGGAAAAGCATACACTTCACACCTGTTACCCTCGACCACCCCCTCGACGCGACCGCTCTCTCCTCCCCACGGCCCTGCTCTTCTACGCCCGGTGCACACAACTCCCTTCTCGCGGAAAGCCGTCACGAAAAGCACACCGCCCACTCCAAGACACGACAACGGAATGAATGAACCACAAAATCTTTCTGATTTATGCCCACTGGGAAACAGTATATAAATAACAAAGAATTTGAAGGAGCATGCATCCGTACTCTCGGGTCTTGTTCAAAGGCAAAGGTGAAGGGTTTCGGGCCCCGTCGGAGGCCGAAACGCTCTGTGGACTGCGGCACTCGCACACCTGCGCGGCCGCGTCGCGTGGCGTCGCGTCGCCGCCTCCCGAGATGACGCGCGTAAAGCGATCAGAGGCCCCTTGCGCCCCAGGGCGCGGCCTCCTCAGACGCCGCTCCGCGCACAGGGCCAGCGGCACAAACACCCAGCCGCAAACAAGTAAATAGTGCAGCATTCAAAAGAAAGGCACATAAGTGCTGTATTTCAAAAGGCCTTACTTTTCCTTAATAAAATCTAATTTGAAGGAAAAGCACTAAAAATACTGCATCTGTAGCCATTTGCAACTAGTCGAACTGTGGTATAAAGAAAAGTGTAAACTCGTAAAAGTAAAATCTTATCTTTTTTCACTAAACGATATGTTAGAGGATACTTCAGGGAACATTTAATGCCGTCATTTTCTATGTAACGGGGTAATATTGCCACTTCTAAACTTCGGACATTTATAGTAGTATTCGGCGTTGAAAGTAAACGTTAACAAAAAACTTCAACACATATTTGTTAAATTGACGGTTGTTTATCTTAATTTTTATTTACTTGTAAAGTTTTAATTTTGGTTGAAAATCACCCGCAGTACGACTTGCAATCATTTTGTACCTTTTCGAACCACTGTGCACCGCGGAAAGACGAAATCTTGGGCATGGACGAAAGTTGCAAAAAGGACGATAAGCCGTCCTCCACCTCCTCTCCTCCTTTTTCCACCACCTCCACCTTCTCTTCACCTCCTCTTCTTCTTTTTCTGTTCTTCTTCCTCTTCTTCTTCCTCCTCTTCTTCCTCTTCCTCTTCTTCTTCCTCTTCTTCTTCTTCTTCTTCTCCTTCTTTTCCTTCCTCTTCTTCTTCTTCCTCTTTTTCTTCTTCTTCTTCCCACGACGAACGACGAACAGTGCTTAGCGCAGTCTTTCCGGCAAATTACGAAGGTCACTCTCACACTATGGGCCCGCTGCGCGCCGTTTCACGAATCTCCAGGCGCCTCCCCTTGAAATAGCCCTCTCGCGGAAATAGACGATGAGAAATTGCGATCATTCATAACGAGCGAGGACACTCCCCGCAGTGCTAATCGTCTAAAAGAAGTCGATTTTTTCGGTTTGTTTTGACAGAACCCACAGTCCGCGTTCGTTAAGTGGAAGCGTCGGACGACACGTATGATTCATTAACATCCTTGGAATGAAAACTTGAGTTGTTAAAAGCTAGATGTGAAAGGGAGTGAACGATTGATAACGTTATCGAGATAGTAAAACGTGTCTATATTGACTCTCGTTCGAAATGAGACGCTGAAGAGAAATAAATTGTGAAGCAAATGGGATTTGATAAGTTAAAGTAGATCTTACATTCAAGTACAGATAAACAAAATGTCTCCACGACGTAAAAGAGTTTTTCATATATATTTTCTGTTCTATATGTGTCTGTACTGTATATGTATGTATGTAATTTCCAGTGTGATATTCCAATCTTAAAAATAATTTTCATTAACTAAAGGGGTCTATCTACTCGTATTTAATGCCTCTTGCAAGTTACATTGGGGAATACTGATACAGGACTATTTACAATCTGTGATATAGTTTAACAGAATCAATGTTGTAGCTGCAAACTTATATGTTTAAAAATCTTTAATCCATTTCGAAATATATTTGCCGCAGTTGTATTATCTTTAAAATATTCAATTAAAAGTTTCAATGTGCCCAATACATCGCTGTATCGTTGCTGATCGTAGTACCTCTTCCGCACGGCAGGGGCTGCGCGTTGGCCGGAGCGTCTGCCACTTGGACTGCGGGCAGTGACCGGCGTCGCACGGAGGAAGCGGCGCGTGGAGCTGCATCTGCAGGTGCGTGCGCAAAGGCTTTCTGCATTGATTGTACTGTGATCAAACTATTGTTCATAATTTTTTCAAACGGAATCTCTAATTTTAAATATTTTTTAACATTATCTTCCACTAACAATTAGTTAACATCAATATCGCGGTCTGATGAACTAACCATGTGTGTGAGAGGTCAACTTACCATGGTGAATACTCGTTAAGGTAAATACTAACCATGGTGAATACTCGTTAAGATAAATAATGTTGATTTAAATTTTGACTGTAAAATTATATATTTTTAATTGTCGTTTATATTCTCATGGAATTGCACAGACTTTCTTAGGCAGTAGACAAGATTCTAAAATGTATAAATCATAAACAATCGAATATAATTAATATGTTCAGAATATCCTATAAAATACTTTTACTACAGATAAAATATGTCTTTGAGATATTCTGAGAGATACCCTAAAACATTTTAAACGTAAATTCATAAAATTCATAATTGTAATTGTACACGAGCAGGTGTCTAGGTGTTCATGTTCACGTACAGAGAAAACAACGTTTGTAATGATAATGGCAGGCCACTAATGTTAACAATATTAAAGACGCCATTTTAAACAGAATAGAATAATTAATTTTCTTTGTAAGTGTAAACCAGCCGAATGAGTAAGCATCATTATAATCACCTCATCTTACTGAATTTCAGAAGAAAGGTTTTGTTTTGAAATGAATAATTTATTTGTGGGAAGCGTCTATGTTAATTTTAGCCAGAACGTAGAATGTGCGGGTTAAGTTATGATCTCCAAAAACATAATGCAAATACAAACACAAAAATAATCAACGTCAGTTGCTACGTTGCTGAAAAGTTTGAAGGATCCGGTAAAATTAATAAATCTCGCTCGCGGAAGCCATCCATCGCTGTTCATTTCCAAGCGTCAGTTTTCGCCGCAAAAAGCGAGCATCGGGTTTCTTGCCGCGGGCTTCTGCGAAGGCCCTCGCAAGAAGCCAGGCTGCTGGCGTCGCGACGCCCCGTCTACCATTCGCAGAACACACGTAATGAATGCGTTGCCACCGCGCCGCGGACGCGCCGTCGCCAGCGTCGCCGTCGCCTCCGTCGGCGTCGTGGGGCGGGCGTCGGCGTCGGGGGTCGGTGCGCGTCGCCAGGCGGCGTCGCGGCTCCACGTGCGTCGGCAGCAGATGTAGTAGATCACCAGGCGTCGCTTCGCCTAGGGCAACAGTCCCAGGCGTCGTGAGGGGACTGTTGTGCGCCGCCGGTTGTGTCGTCGGGGTTAACGTGCATTCCGTGCGGTTCGCCTTCGACTTTGGGAGTTTGCTGTGCGTTGCCTGACGTCATTGTGAGTTGTCATGCGTTGTGGGGCTTGTAGATCAACGTGCGTGGGTGGAAGACGGGATGCGTGTAGTGGATCGTTGTGCCTCTCCAGAAGTCGTTTTCGATTGTCAATTCCTTCGCGGAAGCCAACCATTGTCGGGCGTCGTTGCTTAAACCTGTTTTACACGATCATTTTTTCATCATTTTTCGCCGTTACGGAAGAGACAGACCAGGCTGGATGTAATGTCTACGAAACAATGACGCACGCTTCATCTTTCGGTGTAGATTACATTCAGTTTGATTGTCCCGCTTCTGGTGTCACTTTTTGAGACTTTCTCTCATTTTTTATGCGTGTGGTGCAGTTTGTTTATTTTGTACCATTTCGAAAGCGTTCTGATGTGTGGTATTGTACTGTGACGTAATCATGAACTGAGAAATAAATTATGTACTGTGTTCTAATGACATCACGTTCCGTGCTCATTCCTAACGTAATCTAACTTAATTTGTTACCATTAGTGCGAATGTTCAAATGTTTGATCTTTAACACTTTATGCGGCGTCCGGAGGAAGAATTTTCATCACGATTCCGTAAAAAGAACAGAAATGACTTTGTAAAATGCTGGAATCACTTTCATCCGGTGTCAGCACCGAAACATAACGCGTAGAAACGAAAGTCCTTTTTCCCTCCACTTTCAGTACAGAAAAATAATGAAAAAATGATGAAAAAATGGCCGTGTAAAACAGACTTTCGAGGGCAGCCTGAGAGCGGTTGCGAAGAGAACGGACGGACACTGACGCCTAGTTCTGGAAAGAACCTTTCCCAACAACTCTACTCCATCAGGGTTGGAGTGGCCTTCAGCCTCGTATATTTATGGATCGGATGCCTAAAAGAACATTAGGAACATTAAATTGTTTTCACTGCAATGAACGCAGGTGGATGAATCGATATTCATTTACAGTTCTGACAGACGATTTCCATAATTGATATCGCTGACACTTATTGGAGCAATAGTTTTAAAGTAAAATAGCTTTTGTCATGTATCATTGTTGGCAATTACGTCTCATTTAATTATTTCAATGTAAATGCCAACAGAAACTCACCACAATACCATTATTTGTCTAGTTGATGTATCAATGAGTATTGGCGATTTGTACTAGTAGAAGTATACGGACGATTATATTTATCAATCTTTTCTTATTTTCAGAAATAACTTTTGATGGTTTGTCTATCTTCAATTCAGCTGGGCCACGAACACTAATTTTGTCATTCAATCGGTCTGAAAACGATGATAGTCATATAAAACTGTTTACGAAGTTACGTTTTTAAATTAATTCAAGCTATTTTTGTTTATTTTACTTCCAGACTGACATTTTGTCTCCCAAATGAGCAAAATATATCGTAATTTTTTTTAAATTTTTTGGTTGTAGATAACTATGTATTTTCTATCTTCAGTTTCAATAGAATTTTTTAATATTATTCTGTCTTTAAAATTATTTTTCTTTGTGACAAATCGATATCGCGACTCTTAAAACTTGAACGTAAGTGTAAATAACTTATTTTTCACAAAAAACGTATACGTCTTCCTCTAAAACTGACTACAAGAATTTGTAATTTTTTATTTTTGAATAGAACTCTAAGAAGTTGTGGTATATTTTCGATCTGCGCTCTGTAGCGCGTAGCCGTTGTGAGGAGAAGAAGAAGAATATTAGCGGCCGACCGGTCGGCGCCGTTCTGCGAGGCAGTGTTTCGTGGTTTCTGCGATTAATGGCAGGCGAACGCGGGCCCTCCGGCGTTTTTTCCTTCTTTGTCGTGGCGAGGCCGATGCCCCGTTGGAGGAGAAGGAGAAGCAAGCCGTCCAATCTCCTTGCTCGTGTCGACCGACGTGTAGGGCGGCGCCGAAACTCTCCATTCGGTGGCTAAGGAATACCGCTACCTCAGGGATGAAAACATTACCACACGAACATTACTAGCGACCGTAGAAATGACGTGCTCGGAAATGACTGTCAATCAACTAAAACAGGTTTCCCGCGTTATTTACTAGAACCTAGTACATCAAGTCATTGTTATCTTACGCTGTGTGAACTTCGTTTTCGTCAAACCAAACACTCTGAAGAGACAACTGTTCAATGCCATGCTGAGTGGTGATTACTCTCCAATATCTACAAAGGACATGCTAGAGAATCTAACGCCAACATAACTTCACAGCGATATCTTGAGTGGTGATCACTCCTTGAAGGCTGAATAATATATCAGATAATCTGATTCACAGAAATATCTAAAAACAGAATAGTACTACCGGTGGAGACCGAACCACTGGTCGCTGAGGATCTGTTTGTTTATTGCCTACATGTAAGATAAAATGTTCTGCTCCGAGTGCCAAACTTAGGTTCAGCAGTAACGATCCGTCAAGATTTGCGCACTTGAGAAAGTAAAGAAAATATGTTGCACTTGTGTGGGTGTATGAAACGTAATAGTAAAATTGCAGTTACATTTAACAATAGAGAGGTCATAAATCCATATATTTAAATCATTTCGCTGGAGATTTAAATGTAATATGTTGTTTATAAATTATAGCAAATGTATTTCATTAAAGGATAATATCGCTGAAAGCCCTCTAGTTAACGTGTCCAGACTTGTTGACACACCTGGAGTGAGCGAATGATTATGGGGGACAGGTGATTGTGATTTTGTGACACGAAGAAGCAGCGGCAGTATTAAAGACGAGAAAATCCAGAGAAAACCAATCGCGATCCCTCTTCACAACAAATCCCACATGGATCGACCGGTATTTTAACTCCGGCACGAGTATGTGGAAGAAGAGATGCC
Source organism: Gryllus bimaculatus (assembly GCA_017312745.1). Lineage (NCBI taxonomy): Eukaryota > Metazoa > Arthropoda > Insecta > Orthoptera > Gryllidae > Gryllus > Gryllus bimaculatus. The sequence goes on from BOPP01000443.1 coordinate 128,297, forward strand.
TTCCCTGTACTCCATAGATCGCCCTCAATCCTTATTTTGAAGTTCATACAGAGCCGAAAGGCTTCTACCTGACAGATATCCCTCGCATTTACAATCACAAAAAAATTATGAAATATGTATACTTTAAAAACGTTGAAAATATTTGATCAAAATATGCTATATGAAGCATATTAACTCATCACAACAATGTTTCTCAATGTTTTTACGAACAGTATATTCGATTTTTTTTATAAACCACTCAATGGAACATCGTAGGATCATATTATTTATGACAATGGAATATATGTTGTTAAATGCACTTAACGATAATACAATAACCATTATTACCATTAATTAGTTTGCTGGTGATATAGATACCTTCTAATATTTAAGTATGATAAATAAAAGATGTCTGGTACCAACAATTTATTTTGTGCAAATCTGTGTTTTCGGCCCGGAAGCTGCAAGCTCTGAGAATGATCGCTATGCGATCGAAACGATTATTAGCCAAACAAATGGTTGATACAAGACAACATCTTTTATTTATCATACTTAAACATTAGAAACATGTTTAATGTACGATTACGCTTAACGCTGTTCATTCATACTATTAAAAAGGAAAATTTTTCTTGTCGCACTCATTAGTGGGATAATCTGTCCCATGACGAATACCACGTTACGTGTGTTCATCAGCTTCACCAATTTTCAAGATGGATCGAAGTCACGTAATACTCGAAACCTTGATTTTTCTGTTAAATATCAATCGTATTTCAGATGTGGGAAACTGATATTACGCACAATGTGCCACGTATCCAAAACACATTATAAAATTCAAAATTATATTTATTGAAATAAATATGAGTAACGATTAACATTTCAAGATAAATGTGAAGAATAATTAACAATTTTCAAAAATATGATTCTTATTAAGAAAATGGGCAAAATATGCATCATAAAATTATTTTAAAATAATTGGGAATATGTGTGTTTCTTTCACATACCAAGTGAGTATACTTTCGTATTATAGGCGAGAAATTATTGATTTGCATTAAAATCAGGCTCGTGTGTAGCCGGTCGGGTGACAGATATGTGTGAGGGGCCATCAAATGCATGGAGACGCGCCTGCTCTGATCGTCAGAAGCGACGCTCCGTTGGGCTGAGCAGAGCGGCGCTGGCGACCTCTGCAGGGAGACACGGCGCGACGCGATGGGCTGCGACGCGACATGACGACCCGGCGCAGGTGGCGGCGACAGCTGCGCGCGGCCCGCGCCCGTCAACTGTCTCTGCCCGCGCGAACAGCTGACTGGCGCCGCGTCGCCGCGGCCGCCACCCGCCTCCGCGCCATCATCGCACCGCCACCACCACACAACCACCGCGCCACTCGCCGCCCCCGCCCTCATGTACGCGTTTACCCACAGCCACCAACGCGCCACCGCCGCGACCCATCACATCCAACCGAAGTGTGGAGCATTTTCAAGGCGATCGCTGCCACGTGTCCTTCTATTTGCTCCAGCGCCAGTGCTGGAGATTACCCAAGTGTTTATTATGAAAATGAGGCGCGGAAAAGGTGAGCAGCGTTAATTCTGGGTGATTAATTTTTACGATCTTCAAAGAGGTTTGTGAGGGGCATGGTATCTTCACGGATTATGCAGTCGAATATTAATAGTGCTGGGTTGAATCCGGCGTCGTCAAGAATCCGTTCGTCCGCGCCGCCTGGGAGGAGCGGACTTCAAAGGCATTCCTCCCTGACCCGTCGCGTCGGACGCAGAAATTTGAAAAATCTCGCCTCTCATCCCCAGTCTAAGGCAACGATATCTACTTAACTCTCACATACTTCATAAGTGGTCATAGTGTCTTAATTAGCACTATTGTAATGTTATTGTGTCTTTACACTTTTAGAGTTAAATATCGAGTTACTATTGCCAATAATGGTAAGAAAAAATCCCTTTTTTACTGTCTAGTAATTAATTCTAAAGAACTTCTTGTTCCGTTCTTTGTGTTAGTCGAAAAAACTTAGAAAACTAAGAATGTGCGTAACAATGGCTTTGCTTCAGGGAATGTAAACTAAACTACATGGCAATATTCTGTTATTTGCTTTCATTAAATGAGGGAAATCAGTCTCGCAGAAACTATTCTCTTAGCACAAAAGAATCTAGTAAACATCGAGATTCATTTTGAAAATTAAAAGAATCGGTCGTGTAATGTTTCTTTTTGTAGCACTGCCCCAGACTTGTAAATGTTTGGCTAAATGTAGAAACGTTTACGGGCCGAATAGCAGAACAAAATGTGGAGTTGGCCCCCAAAAATTAAAAAAGACAACATAAATATCGTTTTTTCTCGACAAATGTTGATTTCGCTGGAGAAGTAAAAAAATAGTTTTCTAGCAAACTGGCTTTGAAACTAATACCTTCGTACAAAGACACTAGTAATGGAATAGACTAATAGTACCGCACGTACCGCTTGTTCCTCACAATATGTATTTAATTACAGAAATGACACATTTGAAGGAAGGGTAGAAGTGTTTTTCTGAGTCACTCGTGCATCCGCTTTTTAATCTAAATGCGTGCAATGCACGTGATGGGGTGGGCGTGCAGACGAAAGCGCCCGAGGGTGGCTTTTAGCGCGGCATCACGCAAGGTGCCCATTGAGGTCCCAGCTGCAGGCACTCGCTCCTGGGGACTTTACTAGCGTTGCACGTGATTCAAACCTATCTACCCCAAGCAAAGTTAATGCAAAATTAAAATGCTACCTAAAGATAATTGCTTTGTGCACTCGCCTCTAAAGTTGGATTTTATGTGCTGATTATCATCTATAAAGTAGAGCATTTTTGGTCGAAGTCGATAAAATAACAGACCGACATGTAAATTTCGTAAATGCTCATTTCAGCGAAATGAATTTCATATATAAAAATTAACTAAATCCTTCTTCGATCCGAAATTTTTATTAGTTTATTTTGCAATATTGCATTTAAATTTCTAAATTTTATGATATAGTTATTATTATGTGATTCCTGATTTTCAGTTTCCCTTTTAATCTATAATGTTGCCGAACTTTTTCGTGATGCATCAAGCGACATGGTGGAATACTAAACCAGCAGCACATACTTCCTCGCATTTTTTCAAACTTTGTAATTTTCGAAAATTCAAACAATTCAACGAAAATTCTATCCACGCCACTGTTTTAAGCGTTCCTTATTTTCTCCGAGGAAAACATTGAAGCAAAATTTTGCTATTTTCAAAAATACAGAGTTCGCCGGATTTTATTAGGCTACGTTGGCACGTTCTGCGCGCATTGTGGAATATATTACAATGAACGAATAGAACTGGATCTGCCACTTATTTAGGGGTGCAAATCTGCTGACGGAGGTGGGGTATCCCGTTAACAACGGTCATTTGGTTTTTTTATGTTGTCCACCTTGTTAAATACGTTGTAACAAAATACATAGATTATGCGCTGATAAAAGTGCCAAATAAGAGTCGAAAGAAATGTCTGAGCAGTAAGTGCTGAGTAATTCTTCAATAATTGGCAGAAGGATTATGATTAATTTTCTTCAAATGATGAATCTGGATGGGTATTTACTCACAATCTGTTTTAAACTCTCAGCACAAAAAGGATATAATGCTGATGTGTTGCTGATTGGAAAGGTTCGCTCTGACCGGCGGATTTGAAGATCCACGCCTGAAGCGTTGTTAATTGTTTGTAATGACAGAATTGGAAACAAAGCCCTGTCAGTTCAACTGAGAACATTTCAACTGAGATGTTTGATCGCATTTTAACACACCGTCGATGACATCTTAAGTTGAATACTATTATTATTTCAAACACAGATCTATTTATTCTGGAAGTAAAATAAATAAGCCATCAAGATTAAAGGATATATTTAAAAATGTTTAAATGTATGTTGGTGCAACTTGTGTTTTTTAATTTTGATTCTATGTTTGAATACAAAATGTGAAATCATTTTTAATGTAATCACTTGTTAAACATTTTAATTCTGATGCTTTCAATACACCAATTGGTTCAGTCAGATGTTAGGTTCAGAATTTCTAACTTTATACTTAAAACTAGTTGCAAATAGAAAAAATGGATGACTTTTTAAGTTGGAAAATAATTCACTTACATAGCTTATAACTTGTTTAGTGTGACATACAATTTTACGGTTTTAAAATTATTTTAATATTTATGAATTTGCAGTTTTTAAATTAATTTAGATACAGAAAACGTAATTTCCCCTCAGCAAAAAAGAGTCATTAAATCACACCTCGCTGTGTCACTACCCCAAATGGTGGATCGGAAGAGGTTCTCTTCCCACCCTTCATCTTCGAAATATTCCATCGGTTCCCATTGATATGTATTTTTTATTAAAATGATGATAGTGATGTTCTTATTGACGATGATGGAGAAAAATCCAAAAAAAGGGCAAGTTCTCCACTGACACAGCCAGACGTGTCGAATGCACCTACAATGAACCGGAAGGGGTCTATCCGGAAGGGGCGATGGACTGCACGCAGTTTACCCAATTACCACAAAAAGGATTAGCCGTACATATCCCCTATTTCAAATCAATATTTTGTCGTTTTGGAGCTTCTAGCTTTAAATTGCTTAAACATTGAAATGTAGACCGCGGCCACCCCAATCCTCTCTCGACGCGGCAGTTGGAGCGCCCGGTGCAAGGCAAGGGGCGAGCAGCGTCTGCGTGGCAGCCTACACGTAAACAGCAGCGAGGCGCAGGCAGGGGCGACAGGCAGGCAGGCATGACATGCTGGGCGGCGGCGCGGCGAGCGCAGTCTTGTTAGAAGCAGCGCGGGCGGCGCGGGCGGCGAGCCAGGTCGCCCTTCCCCCATTCCGCCTCGCCCTGCCACTCTCCTCCCCTCTCCTTCCATTCCACCCGCTCCATCTCTACCCTGCCCCGGCCCGCCCCCGCCCCACGACTGTAGTCACAGCGGCAGAAGTCATTCGCAATGCTGCCAAAAGGTGAGTGAAAAGGAAACAACAAAGAGTACAGACTCTCCACTGGCAGAGACGATCCAAATTCCACCAGAGTAGATGGCCAAATATCACCAGAGAAGAGACATTTTCGTTAGTTTTCGAACCGAAGGCATCTTCCCTGACTCAGCGTTTCGACATCTCGATGTCGACAGTTTTGGCTCAAGTGATTTTTTTTCGCACATATCGGTATTGTTTATGCACATTCCGTTCTTGTTCCTGCAGCATTCGCGAGTATTTATTAAAATATTTCCTTGATTTTAATGTTATTGGAGATTATTTTCTTTGTTGATCTTGAGCAGTTTCCGTACTACCTATCATACCATTGGAAAAATCATTGTGGTTTTGGAGAGCAGCATTTTTTAAATCAAAGAAATTAGGGCATCACGAAAATGCCCAGTCTTGGGCAATGTAGCTAACCTTTCGTCCGTCAGCATGTAGTCTTCTTTGGAGCGTAGTGACTTGACCTTGCTGCCCAGATCGCATGGATTGCTCTAGATTGTGTAAATTTGTTGGACGGAACTGAGTCGCTCACAACCTTCCGATGCCCGTTTTGCACACAAAATGGTACCTCCATAAACACTGAAGAACTTCCTCATTCTACGGAATATTATATCTTCCAGGCGTAAGTTAACTTGACATACTCCTAACTCAAGATGCTCTTTTGTTATTTGTTTTTGTTCCCGTTTCTTATCTCGCTTCCCAGGTCAAATAGTATAGGATCGAACTCGAATGGTTGAAATAGTTTTATTCCATAATTAAAATAAATAATAAAATATAAATAATCTACAATTCATTTCTCATCCAAATTTTTGCAACGGCAAATGCATGAATATGGATGCTGAGATATGCAGTTGTTGAAAATAAAATGTTCAGGAATTGCCAAACATAAATCCGAAAATTTAATATCATAATGACTATCATATTATATATACTATTAATATTAACTTACAATATTAATAGTATAAGTAAAGGGAAATAAAGAAACGGAATTTTGTTATTCGTACTGGTGACGTGGATGTAATTATGGGTAACAGAAAGCTACAGCAATACATACTGATTTCAGTTTGTGTATTTTTCACGTCCCGTAGATTTTGTTTAATTAAAATGAGTCATCGCGCACTGGAAGTGCATTTCGAGCGGCCGGTGGGGGGGGGGCGTATTTGGCGCAGGGCGTCGCGTCGGCGCCGTCGTTTGTCTCCTGACTCAAGGCGCCATCTCGCGGGTGGGCCGCTGCCCGCGCGCCTGATTGGTGTCGCCGCGATAATGGATTGAAGGCGGTATATTTTGGTTCGGAAGCGAAATAAACGCGTCGCCACGCCGCAGGTCTCGGGGCTCGCTCCAGGGACATAACTCTCGTCAGCGGCGGCCGCTGGCCACATCACACACGCACAGACACACACACACGCACACACGCACGCACGCACTCACGCACTAATATATTTACACAGAAATATTCTCCATAACCAGCTACGACGTTCTCTGGACCCGTTTCGATGACATTCAGTTACTAAATACCATACAGGAGATATTCTAAATGTACCTAGTTCTTAATTATTGTAATGTGCAAGATAAAAAAAATAATTTAACTAACAGGAACTAACAGAATGAAAAATTTAAATTGTGTGAATATGTGTTTATGTATCGGAAATTAAGGAATAGACTAGTACAAACAATAACGCCAAACTTAATGTAACTGTGTAGGCTAGATGTAATAAGAATGGGATACGGCCTAAAACCGAGTAATTTAAATAACATTCGAGTGTAATAATAATAACAATGTGATGTTGTATTTGTTTTGCATACCTGAGCAAATATTGGGAGTAGAATGTTCCTGTCGTGGATCATAGACAAATGCTGTTTTTCTTCGTTTTCAATATTAATATTACATCTTGTTAGAAATTTCTTTATGATGCGTGAAACTAGAAAATACTTTTGAATATACGAGCTAAATATTATCTATTAAAAATACATTATTGCATTTTCCAAGTATTAAATTAGTGACGAACTAAAATTGTATTTATTACAGTTTTTCTGTTCAGGGAAAATATTTTAATGGGGCATGTCCTTCTCCCATCCTCGACTGAAGTATTCTTCTCCAGATAAATAATTGGTCGTGTTTTTTCTTGACGATCTGATATGTCAAGCTGTAATAAATTAAAATCTCTCCACTTCATTCAGGATTTCACATAAACTTTATCCACGACTGAATGAACTTTTACAACGTAAGATTTAGTGAATCAATATTTATGGAAATTCAGTTGGTTCACTCAAACCCCCGGTTGCTTTTAGTCTGCTTTACGAGATCAAATATTTGAATTCGCTGGCCCCGCGGACAAAGGGAAGTGTAAATGAAACCTCGGCGCTCGCGGGGACAACGGGGCTTCGCATGAGTGCTTCTGTCGCAGCGTAATAATGTGGTAGCCTGTAAATGGGCAATTAATCTGCGCGGCGCGCGAAGACGCCGTCCGTCTCCCGCTAAAGGGGTGGCCCATTTATCTCCGGCGGTTCGCGTGGCAGTTGTTTTGACAAGAGCGCCTCTGGCGGGCGCAATTTGGTGGCGGGCGGCGCGCCAAGCGGTCCTCGCCGCCATCCGTCTTCCGCCGAGTGGGCCAGGCGCAGCGCGGGCGGGCGGCAGGCCCTCCGCCGCCGCCCCCGCCTCCTCCTCCTCCTCCTCCTCCTCCCCCCCAGCCGCCTCAGCTTCCTCCTCTTCCTCCACCTCCTCCTCCGCCGCCGCCTTCTCCGCCTCCGCCTCCGCCTCCGCCTCCGCCTCCGCCTCCGCCTCCGCCTTCACCTCCACCTCCTCCTCCTCCGCCATCACCTCCCCCGCTTCCTCCGCCTGTGCCTCCGTCCCTCCCCTGCCGCTTCCGAGGCTGCCTCGGCCTCCATCTCGCCTCCGCTTCTGTCTCCACCTCCGCTTCCCTCTCCGCCTCCGTCTTCGTCTTTGCCTCTGTCCATCTATTTACTAATTCTAAAATATCTCTTCGCACCCATCTCCTCCTGTCTCTACTCTTTCATCCCCCCCCCCTCGGCACTTTATCCCCTGTTATCTCACTCTTCTTCTCACCACGTTCCACAATTCTTCCTCTAACCCTCTTCACAATTATTCGCCGTACCTTTTATAGTCCATCTCCTCACCTCTTTCCACAATTCTTCCCATCATCTCCTTCTACAGTTCATTCTGTCAAGTCCTTTTACAATTCTTCCCTTGAACTCTGTTCCAAATTTCTTACTTCTCCTCACTCTCGTCTCCCCATTGTGTTCTCCTTTTCACACTCTTCTTTTCGCCATCTATCCCCTTCCCGTCTTCCATCCCTTGCGTTCTCGTCTTTCCTAATATCTTCCTTCTGTCTTTGATTATCATTTCCCTCCTTCACCTCCTACCCACCCTTTTCCTGCTTCCTTATGTTCTTTCCTCGCTTCCTCTTATCGCCTCCTTTTCCCGTCTCTCCATCTTCCAACGGCCATTTCGCGCCTTTCCCCATCTCTTCGCATCTTCTATCACTACTCCCTCCTCTTGTCTCATCTTTTCCACTCATATTTCGTCCATCCCTATATTCTCCCCTACTCTTACCAACTCTCCTACTTTCGCGTTCATCTCTCCATCTCCTCTGTCTCTCACCAAACCGGTCCATGCTTTCCAGACAATCACAGTTTCACCCATTATTTTCTTCTGCCATTCCCTTTTTTCAGGTGCCATTGCCATTTCTCTTTTCAGGTGCTCCCAGATTATTTTCTTCCTTCGTATTTCTTTAGGGTTCTCCGATCCACCCAGTCGTCTTCAACGACTGCTTCATTCTCTCATTCTACCAACATAACAAAAGTTTTCTTTTCCATTGGCTATTCGAAAACAGTTTTTCCAATTTTGTTTTTATTTTCTATTTTATTGTTCCCTTACTTGCAAAATTACTGATATTTCTTGCTGTATACTCATGGAAGAGACTGCGCGATTTTCGTAATAAACGGAATTAAATCTCAAGAAGAAGGCTCTATGACCTTATTAAGAAGATTTGATCTAGTTTTCATTTCCGTTGCATTAGATTATGAACTTAAAACAACGTGGTAATAATCATTCCATGAATGACAGAGCCATGAATTCAGAGAGGAAAAAACTGAACTAGCTCTGTTGGTTTTTCCACGCGGAAGTAATCGCGTCGAGATGCGCCGAGGAAGCAGATACGAAACAGAGTTTATAATTTGACTTCAGCGCAAACATTTCACAATAATTGCAAAACATTAACATTGTCGGAGGAAGCGGGAAAATGTACAATCTCATCGGAAAACTAAATCGTAACCCTTTTTTGGAGGGGGAAGAGAATGAAAGGTATGTTATTAATAATAAGAGTTCCAAGAGACGTTTCAGAAATCTTAGGAAAAGCAAAGGTAAAACTCTCCTTCTATCAACGAAATATTTATTCATTCAAAAGTGAAAAATTGGATATTTTTTCTGCATTTCAAGCGAAATGATGCGTTAAATAATAATTGATCCTCGTAATATGATAAAATTGCTTCATGGTAAGAAAGGAATGAAAGTAATAAAACAAGAAATAATCAATTACATTAGAAAAATGTCCAACAAACTTTGCACCATCTGTTATTGAAACTCCGACTAATTATTGTTCCTTCGATATCACAGTTTGAGGTAAAGGAATGGGGGGTTGTTTCTTTCTACGCAATAAGAAGATTGGAACAATTTCAAATCGGGAAGTTCTTCATTTATATCCATTCTTACTAAAGGCATCCATAAATTGAAACTTCTACGTGAATTTGCTTCAAACTATTTCAAATATTCTGTGAATCTCGCTTCTGCGGAATATTGCGTTCAACGATTCGGTGATGAATGGCGTAATCTTTATTTCACTCCCAAATAAATTCCATCTAGTAACATGCTAGTGAAAATGCATAACGTTTTCTTTTGTTTCGTTTTCGCGTCGACCAATTTCGCCTCGACCATTTCACTAATCTTGTTTTTTCTCGAGATATTTCCATCCGTGTTTTCTGTGAGAATCGTTTCCTTATAAATTATTTTAAAAAATTATTTTCAACCTCTCCCAACCTCACTGCATCGCGAAGTGTTGGTCACCTCTTTGATGTGCTTTTTTCTCTCACGGCAGTATATTTCTTCTTTATTAAAACTGGAAATGTTTGTTAGTCAAGCGCCAGGCTATGATATATATTGGTTATGAAGCCAGAATTTTTAATATTTCAACAACCACCCACAGGCGGGATCTGACTTCAAGAAAACTAGGCGAGGGCATTACTTGGGCTTGAAACTTATGCTGGTAACTCCCACCCGACATATTTATATGATTCTATGTCTCTCTTTTATTTCATCCTCTTTCAATTAGTAAAATCATAATTTTGGAGGATGTGTCAAATATTAAACTGGCTCCCATAAAATCCAATGAAAGACAATAAATCTAAAAGTAAAGAGATTGCAACTGTTGTGATTCTTAAATTAAACACCGCATATTTATTTCTTGGTGAAAGGAGGAAGAACTACACGTGAAAAACAAATGCATAATTTTAGCTAATTCGCCCATGACTACCTTCCACGCACATCAACAAAAAGCTTTTTTGAGGAATTCAGACTTTCAAAAATGAAATAAGTGCCCTTGTGAAACACGAATAAATAAATAAATATATACCCGCACACATAGTACATACAAACGGAGGTTTCCAATGCTCATATACAACGTCGAAGAGACCGCTACTTTTTAAGAACTTTTAAAAATTACCTCACTTTATTTGAGTCTCCTTTTACCCTAATTTCTGCATCAACGTGAAATATGATTTTTAAATTATGAATTCATATGCCTTACTATTATTCTTGTGTAGTATTATCTATAACTTAAATGTTTTTTAGAAAAGTGTTGTCCTGTTTTTCAACCAGCGATATTTTTCAGATCCGAACATTTCAGAACTAAACATACTTATATCTACACATTTTTCATGGCAGACATTCGAATGATTATTTTCGAAAAAATACTTTCTTTTCAATGCCTCTCAGAACCTATTTCAAACAATTTTATTTTTTTAGCTAATAGAATTCAAGCTTTCAATATCTTTTTTTCAATTTTACGTAATACCCTAACCCAAACTAAAAGTGGTTAACTGCTGAACATAAGATATTTTAATACACTATGGTGGCACCATATAACTGGGAAAAAATGACATTATGTGTGTGGTGGGTTCAAATTTGGGTAGTAACCCACGTGCTCAATCTTTTTGGCAATTGAAAGAAAGAAATGAATATATTTTCTTTAATTTCGTAAAAATACCGTAAATAACATTAAAGATTTAAACATTTGATAGGGACGAAAACGTCTTAGAATTTCGTACATGGGATTCGACATCACTGATCTGACGTCAAATATTCACTACTCGATCTCGTTACTCCGTTATTTCCACTAAAGGTCCATTCACAATGCTAGCATAAACATAAGCATGGCGTTAACATAAAAGTTAGGACTACGTCCATAAGCGGACCCATTCACAATGCGTTCGCATAAGCATAATACGTAAGACGTTAACTTAAAATCTTGCAAGCTTCAAGCTTCTGTGCTTATGATTACGTAAGACATAAGAAATGAACCAATCACAGTACGTTAACTCAAAATAGAGAATCGAAATAGTCAATTGACTGACTAACGTCATATGGGCCATGGACGCAGTCGATATCTTGAAATCGATTCTTACAACCAACCAATTGTAAACCAGAATGTCTCACAGTCAATAGAAACTCTAATTTTGCTTACGTTAATGTTAGACATTGTGATTGCTCCAGCCTATCACTTATGTTACTGTTTATGTCTACGCGGTATGCTTGCGTTTGCGTTGTGATTGGGCCTTCATACTGCAGTTGTGAGCCCCTCGCCGCCGCCGTGGGCGTAGCTTCCTTGTTTTGCGAGCGCGCTCGCGGAGGAAGTAAACAGAGCGGAGGCCCGCCGCCACGGCGGAGATACGAAGACGCTGGAGGAAAACCGGGGCGGTCGCCCTTTGCGGCCGTGGAGACGACGGAAGCCGGTCGCGGTCGCCGCCGCTCCGTCCCCGAGACGGCCGGTCGCCAAGTGCGAGCGCCCTCGATGCACGGAGCATTTCTCTTTTGTCCCCTCCACAGAAACCCTGTGAAGAAGGGGAATTTATTATCTATAAATATTTTTACATTTTGCTGCTGCCTTGCGGCTTAAGCAGCTAGAGGCGGGGCTTTTTCTTACAACTAATTTTACACTCTAGACCTAAAGTTAACTTACTTGCACTTTGGCATTACTAACTTACACTAGATCAGTTTTGTTATTCTATATTATACATACTACGTAAATTGTTATTATATGGCTTGGTATTTTTTTTCATTTTCTACATTCACACATCATTCATACTAGTTCCATAATATACATAATCATTCATTCTTCCCATTCATTCGCACTTCACTACACTACACTTTAAGGTTTACGAAAGCGCCCGCGTGCGCTCCTTAGGCCTCTGCGCGGCGCGGCGCCATCAGGCGGGAGCAACACAACAGCTGATTGGAGCTGCCGTTGGCGAAGGGCGCCAACAATATTTTAGAACAAATTAAATTGTTTATGTGGAAATAATTTCATCTATTATTATGAACGATCAAAAATGATAAAATTCATTCGCGGTTTATAACTTAGGCTATGCATATTTTAAAAAGAATTCCCGTACTATTAAAGAGGTGAAAATAATTTAAAAATTGTATATATGTATAAGTATTATAATCATAACAAGAATTGTTTAAGTTGCAAAGGTTGTAGCTTTATATTTTCACTAATTTTGATTACTCCTAATTAATAATGTAATATTATGAGGGGACCTCATATATGGTCATAATTAGGGCTCCTTAATATTTTAAACCCGGCTCTATTTTGAATGTCCATCCAATGTATGGTCCAAAATTAGATTACAAATTATGTGCAGTTTTTACAGTATAATGGGTAAAGAAATGGTGCATGAAGCACACGAACTACTGTATAACATTTGGATTACAGTGTTTCGTCTATCCCAGTTTCGCGAAGTTCATTATGTTCGTATGGAACAACTCGCAGCCGACGTTCTCGCGCGGAGGATTTTATGATTGTGTAATCTCCTAATATTGATGTGTGGCTTGCAGTGTGTAAGCACAGATTGTGGGCAAAAAATCAAACTAGTTTTGAGAGTGCAGTTTGCAATCGAAAATAATTGACCTTTAAGAGAATATATAAACGAGATTACCGTAGATCATATTTACATTCGTGGTGATGGATCAATCTGTTCCTGATTCAGACAATAACAATTGGTATTTTACAAAATTAATTATAACCGGCTTTCATTTGAAACGAAATAAAATTGATAATTATTATTTTTAATGAAATTAAATTGTAGGAGTATAATGATGCCACTTGAATACAAATGTAACCAAAATGGTCGAGGTAATCTTTGTCACCTTCTCGATGCTTACAACATTTTGAACAAATATTCGCAAAATGTAACCTAATGAAACCATTTCGGTAGGCTTTCTCTAGCAAGAGGCGACAATTTGGCTCAAGTAATTGTTTCTGACCAGGAGTTGCAAGGCTTGTGACGTCACGAGAAATAACTGCCTTAGAATGATTGGAGCACTGAAATGCTCTCACTAATGTAGTTAATTATTATAATAATTAAATTAAATAATAATTGTAATGTTAGAATATACGAGCTTTTAAATAATTATTACACTTCAAATTTATGGTATTGGGTACATTTTCCATTTACCACTCCCCCTTAAAAATTTACTCCAAAATATGACAATGATAGATAATTTTGGGTTTCTGCATCTATTCTTAACATTGTTACTTTATTTAGTGAAGCATAATTTACGAGCACTAAAAACAAATGATGTAAGGAATAACAAGAAGGTGAGTTCTAAAGTTTCTTTCCAAGTAGAAGTTACAGTTCCTAAGATGTAATCCTTTTCAAATAGTGATAAGATGTTACTGATTCATACGTTTCTTGTGCAAACGCTTCTCTCGGCTACCGATCCCAGGACATGATATTATACTCTTCTCCACACAGAAAATTGTGGATTAAATCGCTAAACCGGAGTGAATGTTTGTTAGTGTGTTTGTTTTCGAATGCTCAGGATATAATTATGTACCCCCAAAAGCTTCCAAGCTAAAAGGAATAGCTGATTTGTTTGAAGACAAAAATATTTCTTGGAGTTAAGATGTAGTATTGGGCTTTTTCTTGACATTACAAATAAGATAATAATTCGCACAATAATGATTCTCTCAAATATAAATTTGAAGAAGAAGGAAGTAATGAGAATAAGATATTTGCCATAAGGCAGTGTTATAATTAGACCATTGACGCACCCATGGGGGAAAAGGAGGCCTCAGGAATCTTTAATCACATCCAGAAGCTAATGACATGTATTAAAAAATACAGCGTTTACTTATTTTCTGTACAAAGTCATTCAATATATCACTTATTAAAATTGTAAATAAGAGTACTCGTATTAACTACTAAGTACAAAATTAAAATGCATTCGTATAAAGGTAAATTTCTTTACAAGAAAACATCAAGTCATCTCTGGACACTAAATTTGTAGTCCCCCCCCAGAAAATACCCGAGAGCAGCTCTGTGTATGCAGACGCATGATTGAAACGGACGTCTTGTGACTTTTCTTCCCGTCAAGTGGACGAGCACATGATGTTGGGAGGAGAGCACGAGGAGAAGGGGCGCTTCCGCGCCGTGAGGCCGCCGCCGCCGCCGCCGCCGCCGCCGCCGCCGCCGCTGCGTGACCGCGAGAGGGGGGGGGTCGAGGGCCCCCGGGGGGCCCGCCGGAATCTCGTCCGCCGCTCAGCGGATGCCACTGGGCCGCGGCGGCAGCGGCAGCAGCCGAGGCGGAGATGGAGGCGGGGGCGGCGGAGGCAGATAGACCGCAACTTCCGGCACGCCGTCACACGCTTGCGAACTCTCGAGGCGCCATCTCCGCCGCCATTCTTAAAAGCAGCGCACGTTAGATAAACGGTTCTGTCATAAAATTTGAGGTTAGAGACTTATTGCACAGCGTTTCGTAAAACGATTTGATGCACGTTTTTATTTATTGAATTTTATTTTACAATGACAGTACACGTTCAGCCGCAAGTCTCTTCAGTTGATTGGCAGAGTAATTTTCTACTAGCATAGTGTGAAGAAGATAAGTTTTTTTAATCTCTCATAGTAATTTTGTAATCTGAAACCTTCAGCCTAAGCAATTGATAGGATAATTCTGGGAACAATCATTAGAAGGTGATGACACGGGTTTAGAAAAGACTACCGTAGATGAGACTGGTAAATGTAAGAAATGATTTATCCCTGTCGAATGGCAGTAAGATATTGAAAACAAATGTGGAAGGGGAGTCTGTTTGTTAGGCGGGAGAGTGGGGGCTGATCGGTTCCTATTTCGTAAGTGACGGCTCCTTACATGTCATTTAAATTTCAGTAGAAATTATGATCCAGTTTCATAATAAAGTAGTCGGTATTATTGTAAGGTCGTTGTGGAGGGACTTATTGCTGATAAACCAGAAGCATTTGCTCTCATTTTTAAGATTCAGTTTTGATAGATTTGTAATTTATTAGTGTGGTTGTAGCATCGGATATCCATAGATAATTATATATCTACGTACAAAGAACTTGTAATTTATATGAATTTAGATTAACGCACGAAAATAGGCATCGTCCCTTTATTAACAAATCCGCAGAAATATTTCAAAAGTTCCCACTTGTTCCTTCTCTTATAAGGTGGACGGGGCTATCCGACCCTTCCTCCTTATATCTCTGAATGTGTTTCAAATCCCTTCCATGACGTCACATACCACGTGTCTTTCCCGATTGGAGCCGACGGGAATTCCCCTCGTGCGCGCCGCTCTCCGCCAGGGCTAAAGTGAGCGCTGCCTGCGCGCGCGGGCGGCGCCGTCAAACGGCTGAATGGGACCCGGACGCAGAGCATGCGCGCCAGCCTAATCCTTCCGCGATGCCGGGGGGGGGGGGGAGGGGGAGGGGGGGGGCCCGGTTGTCCGGGGGTCCCGGCGCGCGCGGAGCCTTTGAAGCGACCGGAAGTGGCAGGTCCCCTGCGGAGGCAGCTGCAACCGCGGAGCCCCCCGCCCCCGATGCAGCGGGCGGCGGCGGTGTCCGTCTCGTGGATTCGTGCGCGCGCGCGAAACACGCGCGTTGCAATGGCGTTTGAATCCGGTCCGGAAGGGAAAAACAGGAACGCGAAAACTGTTGCGGTGATAATGAACTTCCCGAGAATTCCCGTTTCCACAATGCAAACGACAAAGTATTCGGGGAAGGAAGACGTGAATGAGACCGCTGATTGTCCTGTCAATGTGGAAAATAATCTGATGTCATTTATATATATTTCGACAATTTTATGTCATGTGGAAATCAGTGATTGACGATATATTAATACAATCAATATTAAATAATTTAATGTGTTCAAGTTAAATCTAGTGAAGATATTATGTGGAAGTATAATTACAATATACCACAACAGAATTAAAAATAATTAAGTGAACGTATTTTCCTGCTGTTCGTTGAAGTACTAATATGCCATCAAAGAACGTAGTCTTTCAATATTTACATATAAAAGATCAGTGACAACTCACATTAAATATCATGTACTAACCTTGCTGTTCAATCACAATGATATATACAACTATTTGCATAATAATAATAGCATAACATTATGCGACGACGGAAGCGGAGAGGATAAACGGAAGAGAAGATAAACTGAGAGGAAGCAGGAGGAAAATAAAGAATAGGAGGTATTATAGAGAGGAAAGACAGGTTTAATGAAGATTTTGTTAAATAACAGGGAAAAGTGGTAAAAGTTATGAATATGTGAACGGGGAGTTTTGTTAGTAAAAAAAGTTGGATAAATAAGGAAAGCTGAATAAATCGATAATAATTATGATAACGACATACTTGCATAATCAAACCGAATCAGTCGGATGTTGTCTTCACGGGATTGCGCGCGAGACGTGCACGTCCCGGTGGCCCGGAAGGGAAAACAGGAAAAGTAAAACTCTGCTGGTGATAACAAGCCTCCCGACAAGTGCAGAGAGTAAACAAACTATTCGTGGATGAAAGAAGTGAATGAAATAGCGGCTAGTCCTCTGGACGTAGCAATCAAAAGGAGATTCATCCGTCTACGCCAATTCTCATTTTCAGTGGTTCGATTCCATAAAATACTCAGAACTATACAGCGATTTATGCAATTCTGCCCCTGGCAGATATCAGCTGTTGACGATTTCACCCAATCGGGGACTTGAACATCACCATAGTGACGTCACTGTGGTGACGTTGAAGCTCCCTCTTGGGTGAAACTCGGCCATGGGCAGAATTGCGAAAATCGCAGTGTAGTGGCGGCCCCTTCAGGGGAGTCCGGAGGAGTCAGATAATAAGATTATCGGCCGCGCTTCTAGCATTTGCATCATTTTGCCATGAAAAAATTGACATTGTTCCTTACTTTATCCTTTTACTGATTATTGTTAGGGATGTCTGTCAGATCTAATTATTCTCTATCAAATTTTTGTGTCTGCGCAAGCGCGCTCTGACAGGAAATTTCTCTTAAATGCGATGCAACAACCACCCAAAAAAGATCCATCCAACCAAAAATGGATCCAACAACCAGCTTGGTACTCGTTTGAACACCAGTTCGTTGTATTTACTTAAAAACACAAGTCCCTTTTATTTATAAACATGACCAAAGTTAAACATTTTAGTATTAGTCCGATGTCATTGGCAAAATGCAATGATAATATCTTACAAAAAAATGTTAACTACATAAGAGTCAAACTGAAAAATTGTAAAATTATACTTTGTAAAATTATACTGCATTTCACATATCATATGAAATGCTTATCAACTAGGCGTAAAAGATGTAAGTTTGTAATGTATTAAAAAATACTGTCGGGTAGAACCATGAAGTGCCAGGATGTATAACTATAGGTCACGTATGTTTACATGACAATTTTGCTCT
>BOPP01000443.1:158251-171342 GCA_017312745.1 Gryllus bimaculatus
AGACGGAGGGGAGAAGGTGTGAGAGACGAAGGGGAGAAGGAGTGTGAGAGACGGAGGGGAGAAGGAGTGTGAGAGAGAGAGGCGCAGGGGAGGAGAGAGAGAGGGAAGGAGATGCGGGGAGAAAGAGTGGAAAGAGGGGAGATGCCACCACGCTGCCCGCGACGCGACAAGTGTCTGCCCCGCTCCGCCCCTTCCGTCCGTTTCCATGGCTGCTCCTCGTCGCGTCGCGCTTTTATTTGCAGTTCGCGTTCTCGCGCGGCCGAGACTGAAATAGCCGCGCGCCGACGCGTCCGCGTAGCGCGACGCGCGTTATTTCATTCACGCGGCCCGATGAATTACGGCGTCTAGACAAAACCTCGCATCGCCGCGCTCGTCGGGGGGCGGGGGGGTGGCAGGGGAAGGGCCGGCTGGAGACGTGGCCGACTTCGCCGAAGTTCTTAACAGCGGCGGGTTAAACGCGCACACGCTGGAGGCCGATCCTCGGAAAGGTAGAGAGAGGAGAGTTTAATCTGACATAAACTAAGGCACGAAAATAAACGCGCCCCGAGGCATTTCGCTTCGCCAACGGCCTTCCCTCAACCTCCGCTGTGAAGACGTCGTCGCGCGTGGGGAATCATATCTGGCTGCGTCATTTGCGATCGTTCTGGGGAGTATATTATTATTTGACTGTGGACGCTGAAATTCGGAAATACTGCTTAGGCGCGATGAGAAAGCCATTGGAAGACGGTTGCCAGATGAGTTTGGTGCTTCACTCGTGCGTCGCCTCGCTGGCAATCGGAAGCCGATGCGTCCACTGCGCTGAGAACATGCGTCAGTGAGGAAAAGGATTGGTGGGATGCCGGCTTCCCAGAAATATCTCGACAATGAAAACCAACGAATTGATTACATACTTTATCGATTGGCTCTTAAATTATTTTATTCTAGCGATTCCAAACATACGTCGTATGAACGTTTAACATAGACATTAATACGTCGTTTAGAGTAAAGAGCTGTGTTCAATTATCCCTTCACGTTTCTATACTACGCAGCTTCCAGGACAGGCACTCATGAAGGATTCTCAGGAAGAAGCGCGCTTTTAATGTTTGCGTTCTTCTCTAGAGAGAGATGTCGCTCATTATTGCTTTAAAATCTGGAAACACTTTCGCGAAATTTTCCAGTCATTCCTTATTGTCTTATAACGGCCTTACTTCTTCAGTTAACTTTTATTGTTTAGAGTTAAAATACTCAACGAAATTGATTCTGAAATTCCCAAATGTTGATATTAAGATCGATTTACTATGTATCTTTCACAAAAACGTCCCCCTCAAAAATATGTCACATTGAATTGTCGACTTGCAACTGTCTCTTATTGCCTTTGGAACAATAAACCGGACTTACAGTACCGATGTAAATCGGCGTGTTTCTAAATCAAGAGCTTTGACAGGCATTGATAGCCGCCGCCGCGACACCGCCAACCGCCATTTGACAAGCGAGCGGCGCGCCCCGGCCGAAATAGCAGCGTTAACGGCGGCGGAGGCGCCATCTCGCCCCGCCCCGCCTCCGCCGGAGGCGGCGCTCGTAACGTCAGCTGAGCCCCATCCCCGGCGGAGGAGCGCATCGCTCCCACAGCCAAACGCCACCATCAGGCCGCCTCCGCCGCCGGCCTCCTCCGCCTCCTCCTCGCCTCGCCCCTCCTCCTCCACCTCGCACCACCTCGCTCCTCATCCTCCTCCTCCGCCACTCCTCCTCCACATACCCCTCCCCACAGCGATCCATCGCTACACAAGTTAACCTCCCCCGGCCACTCAGTTCCGGCCTGCCGTCATAAGCTCCTCAGTGATGAGTTCGATCCGACTCCGACTTCGGTTTCCGTCCTGGTTTGCATCCGTTCCCCAACTTTTCCACCGTTCCTTCGTTTTGCAAAGCTGTGGCCAAAAAAGGCGATTTTTCGACAGAAAAACTCGTGTTGTGGGTTCTCGATAAAGAAAGAGTGGATTAATCTTGTTGCAATGTGTAACCAATTCCTCTAACACGTTGCGAAGTCCTAATTCCCGGGGCGAGGGTGGGGGCAAAACCGAAAAGCTAGGCCAGAGTAAAGGGATAAAGAAACGAGAAATTCTGTTCCATTTTGTCGCTCCACCAGTTTAATAACGTTAATTGCCACACGCGCGTCTCGGGCTCACTAACAGTTATCGCGCGTTTCGTCAGCAGCTTTGCGAGATGGCCCCTCGCTGTGGCGTCTTCGCGCAGAAGCGCAACGAACCCTTCGTCCAGCGCGCTGCGCCGCTTCCAAGCTCCGTCGGACGTCTGCACGTGGACGACGGCGTCACATCAAAGAGCGTTATTCGGTTGCCGTAGACCCACCTCTCGCCACCCCAAACTACAGACCGCCGATCAAAAGGTGTCATATAACTGACAATAAAGCTGCTGGAAATGGAAAATGATGTTTTTTACGGAAACTCCGAAACGACATTTACCCTTTTACGGTTTATTTTCTAATTTTCAGCAATTGATAAGGTACCCGTTCACATAGAACATTTTCTGGCTAAAGTTTTATTCGGTTCATAATGATATCCAATGCATTCTTTAGATCTAATCCCGGATGATATTTCTCTCAGTTCAGTTCTTACCCAAGGATCTAGGAGCGATAGAGATGCGTAAAAGATGTGAGCAAAGCCCTGCAATATGGTCTTTTTTTTTCAGTTCGTATGGTAGGCTTAAATCAAGGTCTAGCGTGCTCAGTTATGTATTGAAACACAACCCCGTGGATATTTAGACTACTGGCTTAATTCTTAGACAAGCGTACGGTTCTCGTAAAATGGCGAGTCACTCCTAGAAAGATTCAGTGTCTTCTCTTTCGGTTCATTCTGCAGCAGTGCAATGTCTTCACATACACTTTGTTCCCGCCACATTGTAATGTCAAATTACTTTCAAAGGCTGTTTTCTTGCTTTCCTCACCCGGACCCAAGTCACGGTGAGGCTCGCTCTTCAATCCTCGCATTCGCTATAAACAACCTACAGTCTATCCACCGCATACTTACCAATTCACTTTTATAAGACAGCACTTCATTGGTTCAGTTCACTCTCCGAATCAGACGGACAGTTCGCAGTGAACTAGAGTCGTATCCTGACCTAATAATTAGCCGACTACTGGGATAAAGACAACCTCAGTTTTCAGAGGCTTTCCACATCACATTTCGTTATTGTTTCGATTTTCTTCTGTTCCACTCTAGAATCTACTGGGATGGTAACCTTTACATCCATACTTGCTTCTCTGCTTGAGAATTGTGTCCTTTCGTACTTCAACGAGCTATTTCTTTCCTGAATGTTCCTTGTGCTTCCTTGTCGATTTGAACCTTCTCTGTTTACAGTTCTTTCAGTTTCTTCAATGCGTAGTGTCTTTCGTTTCACAGCTGCTGTGCTAAGCTCGCTATCCACACGGAGATAAGACGCGAATGAATGGTACTCTATAGACAATTTCTTATTCATTAATTCGGAATCACCAGAACGTTGGAGGGTCTATCTTATTAGTCTTAACCTGCTCAGTATAACTTCGTTCTACATTTGATCCACGCCAGAAGATAGTGATTCCAACTACGTAATGATATTTGTTCTGTCGTAGATACGTATGTGTTGATACACCAATTTTTTAAAATCTCCTTTGATGCTGAAGCTCTTGCGACGACGGTAGATACTATTTGCGGATTCTCATGCCCGTGACTAGTGACCTGCAACTGCAAAATTTCTGCTGGACGGAAAAATGATTTTAGTAAAAGTGATATGCACACCGCACAAGACCAACAAATGAAATACTCTCGTAATAACACTTGCAATAAATTAAATATTTTAACACAAACGCTTCACGATTACTGGAATAATATCAGATACCAGGACACCAGTTATTTCTACACAAAAAATATCGTTTCTGTTTCATAACCCAACTCTTGAGTAGAAAATACGCAATGGCGGGCGGTCTATTTCTTGGGGTCAGCTCTTCGTTATAGTAAGACGCGGAATATGAGAATTCAGGTTTAGAACAGTTACTCTAAGATGAAACCACTTTGTCGAGTTGAGAAACGAATGAACGTGACGCAGAGCGATGACATTGCAAGAGATAGCGGAATTATAGATGCTCCTTTTCTTGAATTTCTTTACAACTATTATGTAAGGGGTAAGAATTGTATTATTATTATTATTATTATTATTATTATTATTATTATTATTACTATTATTATTATTATTATTATTATGTAAAATGTGTGTCATATTCCTTAAGTTTCTCACGCATTTTCGTACAAATTCTCACAAAGAGACTACGTTAGTCACTGATATGTTTCTTATAGTCTGCTGGCAAAAGTTTTTCACCGTGGGCTGACATTTTACTGGTAATACTTCCATTTGAAGAAAACATCCTGTTGCGTTTGATGTCTAGTTGTTTTGTACTTCATTCTAGATTCCGTCTGTTCAGTAGTAGTGATCATAATATTTTAGAATAAAGTCGGAACCAATCAATCGCCATATTACCTACTCTTACGACCGAGCGATGCACACTCATTGGTATGCACTTTTATCAATAGTCTCATTGCTTGAATCAATTTTTACAAACCATATAATAAGAAACAACGATAACCTACTTCATTCAAAATTAAAAATAGTCTCTGATACAGAAATGCTATCTCCGATCACAAGCAGCAGTGTTAGGAAACCGAAGTTTATTTATCTCAAGATTCCATTGAGTTCATGATAAATAATTTCGGCGCAAAGTGTTCACAGTTTTGGTTATAACTATGAAGCGACAACGGCTCATTGTTTCTGTACTGGCTTCCGTCGGCGTTACAGCACGCCATTAAACCCCTTATTTACTTCCTTCTCGACGCAGACAGCACGAGGCACGCGGCCTCTCGCCTCGAACGACCGCGCACTTACCAAGTGCGGAAGGCAGCTCTCTCCGCGCCTCGTGTTGGGTTGCTGCGCTCGCGGGCGCGCCCATCTGCGCCCGGGGCGGACAGCGCGGCCGACGGGGGCGAAGCGGGCGAAGCGAGCGGGCGAGGCGACGGGCGAGGCGGCGGGCGAGGCGGCGAGCGAGGCGGCGGGCGAAGCGGGCGGGCGAGGCGGCGGGCGAGGCGGCGTTGTCTTTGCTACGCACGCACGCACGCACCACGGGATTTCTGGTTGGCCCCTGTGGCCGGGCCACGGCCCTGGGCGACCAATGGGGTGTAGAGGGAGTCGAAGGAATTTTAATTCTAGCTGACTGGTGCTGCTCACGTAATAAAACTATAAAATGTACTGATTGTAAGTTATCAATGTTCAGTCATTTCAAGATTGTTATTTTTACATATGAATTTTATTTATTATTTTCAAGATTGCTATTGTCAAAAGCAAATCATTGTAATTTATCGATGTTTTAAGTTATCTTTCACGTATTTTGTTTCCTTTTCGTGTTGTTTGTTAGCGAATGTTTCATGAATTTGCAATGATACACTAAACGAAAGTTTTTATTGTGTCAGCAGTTCATGACAAAATTCACCACTGCAGTGAACTCTGTTTTTTGAACTCTCAAAATTACACAGACCTTCGGTAACTTCCGCGACATTTCAAAACTGACGATTTGAAGATCCGAGGTAAGAATTACAGTTCCTCCTAAAATGAAGTCTTTATATTAAATGTAATTTTATATAAATTAAATTTATTAGAATTGTAAAATTCATTGGATAAATAAACATATTCATATATATTTTTTTTAAAAAAATGTCATTCCCCTCTTATTTTTGAGTCATCTTAAAGGTAATTTTGAAAGTACTTTTAGGGCATCAGAATCCGAGCCCTTGTCAAATCTGTTAATTTATTGCATAAAAAATGTGAAGACGTTAAACGATGTACCCGGTTTTTATAAAAGGCAATACTTTCAATATAAATATTACATAATATAAATTCTTCAATATAAATGTTAAAGAAATCTAAACGGTTGTGGTAATGTAGACGATCAGTAATTATCTCTTCTACATTTTCTCTAATGTTAATTTTTACGATTTTTTCTATAAGGAATCCTTTAAAAGGAAGATGAACGCTTTTAAAACTAAATAAAATTTCGAATTGTTGTTATTGAAATTAATAGATTCAATGTATTGTTGGCTACTTATGAAATACAAGGGTCGATTTTACTTATAAGTTGAGTTCTAAAAGATACTAGATAATACTGCATTTGGATGAAGGGAGATTTACAAAAGATAGCTGAATTATTAGAAGAACCTGATGCGCATTTATCACTTTCATAACACCTACAAATAATTCGAGAAAGTCCGTGCCATACTAAGAGCACTTGTAGAAACGTTTAAGGCAACGTATCATGGCACATCATGGCACATCAAGACATTGTTTGCATATCATGGAAATGGTATTTAAATGGCGGTGCTGTGTCTTGAAAGGAACATTTAAGCTCTTTCCTCACGAAACGCAGTAAATACACGATTGAAATCTTGTGTTAACTCTTCATTTGTATTCTTAAATGTTAAATAAAAATAAACATCTTGAAAACAATTGCCAAGATCATGACATGTAAACTTTGAATTAATTGTTTTAAAACCTTCATTCATTTGTTTATAGTTCTTGTATGTTGAGTGTTATCGTAGAAATCACGAATTATACTGTGTGCGAACTTTGGATCCAATTTCGGACCACTGTGCCTCGTTGTCTGGTTTTACTCGTTGTTAACGCGTTAACGCGCGCTTGTGTACTGGCAGCTGTTTAAGCGCTGACTTCGGCGAATTTTAGTTTCCTTCCACTAAACTGACTGTCGATCGACGACAACAGTTAAACTTTTTCGACAGGCTGGCGTGTGGTTTGTATTTACAGCTAGAGCGAAGGGGTTTTTACTTCCAGTGTTCACTACTCGAAAGATTTTGAATTGGAGTTTGTATTCAGTATTGGATTCTTCTCGAACGTCTTCAGTGAATTTATGACTTTCTCAAATATCAAGAGAAACCGGAAGAAACTTATAATTTTTCATAATTTCTTCCAGTGTCATCTATTGCATAAAACGCAAGGATTTGATCTGAAAGTCTAAGTCTTATTAATTTTCAAATATTCGTCTATGTAGGGATATTGTTGTATATCCAGATTATCTTCAAAAATAATACCAAAATTGTGATATTGATGTGCTAAAAACTTTACTCGTGGAGTTGTGTGGTACAATTACAGTGAATAAGAATTTTGTTTCTTGTATTTACTAACCAAACATTTTACACTGAAAACTAAGAGCAAAATTTATAGATTAGGAATTTTTCTTTAAAGTTTAATTTTCTGGGACTCTAAAGATCGAATCTTTCTTTTCCCTCAAATTTGTATAAGTTTTTTCAACTTCATAATATTATTTCTTAGAATGTATTTGTCATCTAGACAACGCCATTTAAGAATGGAAATATAATGATATATGTTATTAATATGGAAAGATGAAAACCTTGAATATGTTTTTACCGTGAATTCAACATGATTGAAAAATGAGGTATTTATAATGATAGTGTATAGTGATCTTTGAATAAGTGTTATTGTCTTTCTTATTTAGCGAAAGGGTACGCCTGCACTTGAGTTTGCAAGAGTTCTAGCAATTTTAATCGTTTTTGTAAGTGAGCTGTAAAATGAATAATCATGGCAATAGGCCTACGTGAAACAAGTTTTGTGTAAACTTGTAGATCTTTCAAATAAGCCTAAAAAGAAGAATGCTTGTCCGATATTTTAAAACCTTTGCGTGCAACAATTTGTAAAAATAGTTGCTATAATATATTAAATAATAAATATTGAATGTATTAAACATTACTATATAAATAAATTACAATACAATACAAACATTACAATAAAAATAAATAAGAAAGTTTCCCTGTTTCTGTACACACATAACTGGTACATTTTATTTCAATTTACCGTTCAAATGTGAACTAAAATGGTGTTGGATGATAGGCGCCAGTCACTGAAAGTGGAATCAGAGGTCTTTTGACCGAGGGGAATCCGCTCCCCCTTTCTTGCAGCTGCCCTCCCATGCTGGCTGAGTTAGGGGCTGACACGGGACCTCGCCCCAGCCTCATCCTGCGCGCCTCCACGCTACTCGTTAGGCCTCATTATGAGCTTCATATGTCCATCCGAAGCTGACACGGGGCGAGGTTATTTTTAGCTCTTCATTATACTCCTACGAAAGGAAATATTATGAATGTGAAATGCCTCCAGAGTAATCTTAGGCGACCTTTCAAATCAAAATTAAGATAAAATAGGATGTATTTCATGTTGAAAATATTGATGACGAAGATGAATAAGGGAGGCTGTTTTTTTTCTGAGAGCTTGACGTTTCACGCTTTAAGATAATATCTGCACTGCTACGTTCTGATCAGGTACAGGGATGTTTAGTTCCACTAATATTGGAAACTATGCTCTAATTAAACGGTTTGCAAAATGTTGATCTTGAAATCCATGAAACATTTTCCACCCGCATTGTTAACATAGCATTGTTAGTTATATTCATATTTTTTTACTGATCGTAAGCTTGCAATGGGAAAAATCACTGATAGAGGCGAGGTTACTTCATGGGTGCAGGGATGTATTTTTTAAACAAATCAGAGCTATCTCCTCAATATTTTCTTTAAAGTTATACGTGTAGAGTATACTACGTACATAGGCACAAACTGATCATGTAAAAAGCGCTTATGAACAGATGTAACTTCACCATACACATATTGATTAACATAAATCATTCAGACGCTTTGCTGTCATCTTGTAGGTAAGGGCGGATTGACAATTTTGCCGTCCATACGCCAACTAAATATTGCCGCCCTAGCACAATTACTATTTAATATTTGGCATACATTAAATAAAATTAACATTAATTATAATAAAATAGTCGCATTTATTTGTATTCAAATAGGAATACGATATAAGATAATAATTAATAAGAATCTTTATCAAGATACAAATTGTTTACGTGATTTTTGTCGAGCGAATTAATTAATAATTGTGTGAAAATGTATTTGTTCTAGATAAATGCTTTCGATACAAAGAATGGCTAATGAACTAAGTCACCCTTCATTCAGTGTCGACCTTCAGTTATTTTTTATTATTTTTAAATAAGAACACGAGTATGTTGCTGTGCAATTGGAAACAGGTGTCCAAAAAATATACGAAGACATATGCCTATATTTGGGTAGACATTTTGTAATTCTCGGGGCGTCGCTTTGCTCAGGCTGAGTTCGTGTTGTGGTCATCGCTCTGAAGAAGAGGGGGCGGGTGGCGGGTGGCGGACCACGATGCCAAGAGAGCGATCTCTCCGTGCTACAAGTCACGGAGCCGCCCTCGCCCCCTCCCCCGAACTGTGTGTAAAACATATATACTATTATATATTATTTGAAATTTTCCTCCCACTAAAAATGTGCCGTCGTAGGCCAGTGCCTATCAGGCCTATGTGGTAAAACACAACTTCTTATTGATGAACTAATTACAAAAAAAATAGAAGAAGGCTCCAAAGAGAAAGTAGTATTTTGTAGATTAAGGTCCCGCCGGGAATCCCGAAACGCGGATTTTAAGGACCTCGGACATCCTTTTTCTGAGGTGCGATGGTAACGTGTGTTGCATGCGCACCTGCTGATTTCTTTGTAGCTTAGTACTTAATAGTTTCTTCGTAGAATTGTACATTTTTCATCTCAATTATCTTTGTTGCACCATTTGTGGACGAGTGGTAGTTCCTTTTACATAAGCATTTACGTAGTTTTTTTGTTGATGATATTTTACAAACCATAAAATCTTTCATTTTTCTTGAGCACATTAATCAAAGAAAAACTTTCCATCTAAACTTATTCCCCACGGTTTATACGCTAGATATTTAACAAATTTCATTTGTTCTAAAATTATTACAAGGTTCATATGACAAGTTAAACCCGAATTGGCTATCCACAAGAAAATTTAATTAAGTTTGTTTTAGAGATTTGTTTCTTCTTTTTATCTCGGAAATCTTACAATATTTCGATGGTACAGTTCTATACGAGTGTGGTGATAAATTCTAAAGGTACTTTCTGCTATTAAAGATTTTACGCCGCATGATCGCATTTATAATTATATTTCATGTTTCACTTCTTCCGATTTTGATCTCTCTTCCATGTACAAAAGAAATGAGTTATGAAAAGCTCTGTAATTGCTATTTGTAGGAATGTCTCTGAGAAACATGTACATTTGAGATGAAAAGTACTTTATTAAAACAAAACAAAATAGAAAACCGTTGGTCTTGAGAAAATGCCATTGACATTGCTTGATCAGGACGCCACACCACAATTTGGCAATTTTATTGCGTTGACACGCAAACTACAGTATCTTGTAGGTTACGTAAACACTCGTTGATTTTCCTTATTTTCCGTAAATGGCAGCGCATGTTCGTCACGGCCATTTTGATATTTCATGAACTCGTGACTGCAAATGGGTCACGTGAGACGGGCAGGCCCCGTTTCGGGGTGGAGGCGGAGGCGGAGGCGGACGTGGCGGCAGCGCCACTATCGCAGACCGCAGCGATCTGCAGCGGGGCCTAAAAGCCGGTACATCCCCGCCCCGCCAGCGGCAGCTGCGGCTGACGCCCCCTCCCCCCCGCAGACACATTCCCAAGCGATGAGCGTGATAAAGATAACTTATTACTAACCCCAAGCCCCGGATATTTACGTTTGAACCTACTGTTTTATGTTCCAATGGCGGAAACACATACGAGAGGTCCTCCAGTGCACTGATTTTTGCTCGTTCTGCGTAACTTCAGTTTGTCAGGAGCCACGTTACTTCTTTTGAAAAGCTAGTCCAGGCCGCCATGTTGCATGGAGAGCAAGAAGTGTTAATAAACGTTTTAAAAGTGGTAAAAATGACAATCTTAAACGCTAAACAGCCAAAACAACACGATAAGGTGTACAAGATGCAATAAAATAAAATAAATTAAAATAAATGCTTCATAAATCTGTTTCAATGTCTTGTAACGAAGTGATAATTTTGGTATCTGGCTTCATTTAATATTCCCGGTAATATTAGGACGCAAACTGGTGCCTAAAGCTCACTGGCTGACGTCGGAGAAGATGAGAACACCCCCCCCCCCTGTTACGTTTCAACACTTCATTGTTCTTCTCAAATACCAGTAATTTAGTCATTAGGTTACCTTGAATTCCACAATCAGGACTCGGTGGAGGACATTCCATCTTTAGCAAATCCATACCCACTAGCCGAATTTAATCTCGCGAAATTGGGTTTACGAAGGAAGTAAGCGATATTTTGTACCTCTGTGTATATTTATTCTTTGCTAAAGAGTGCTTCCTTACGTACGTAGAATCGAGAAAGTTAATGTTGCAAAACATAAATATCGATTTTTTTGAATCCAATATAACTAGGTGCTTCAAATTTATTTACACGAATTACCATTCGTTTAATTTTTATTCAGTTACACGATGAAATAGAATTAGATTCAGGACGTGTCGTACGGATTTCCAAAATAAGTTATGACGCATTATAAAAGTAACATGCTCTCTCCATTCATTGGAAAAATTAATGAATGACTCGTCTAGCTTGACTGAATCACGGCTTACTCAGAGCAGCTACAGCATCTTAGAATCAACACTGTGTGGCCGCGGGCGCAAAATGTAAGGCCCCATTTAGCGTAGGACTAAGCTTGATTGTGCTGGTCGCCACATGCGTGAGGGCAATATTAATATTTCACTCGCTCAAGGTAATAGCCCATCCGGAGAGTTTATGAGTACAATCAAAAATAGCATTTTTAGTCACTGTTATCACAGGTGGTAGAAATCTTCTATTACTTATGTACCTTTTTGTACATAAATTAGTTTTATGTATAAATAAAGCTTTCGATACGATTTAATAATATGGGGGCAGTATTTTTGACATATGAATGAAAGTGTAGTTGAATGACATCACACATTTTCTAGCACAGATGTTACCAATGATTTCTTTCTATATCTTTATTTTATTAAAATATATTGGGATTTATTCTAAATATTGAATTGTATAAATTTTCTATAAACAAATAGAATACAAATGTAGTATTTATGTTTTTTCGAGTATTTTTTTTACAGAAGTGGCACCTTCCAACGAAATTATTAAAAGAATTGTAAATAATGTTTTCTGTAGGTGTTGGATTAATTTACGAAGAAATCTATGAACTCTATATTTCTTCCTAAAACGCGAATTTTTTGGGGGAAATATTAAAATAGTAGATCGTTACAACAGAACTTATAGCTATTACTGAAAGAAATCCAAACACAAATAAACTTCTCCACAATTATTAACCCTGAATATTAACATGAGTTGTATTTTGATATCGGATCAATGTTACATGTACACATCTTGAACCCACTAATATGCAAAACTATTATTTTGTGCAAATATGAATAGGGTACAGAATGTTTAATAGGGCACAGAAAAACGCGTTCAAGAGAGGCAGGATTGTTGAGGAACGGGGATGTAAGGGAACCCATGCTTATTTGCAATACCATGTGACAGTTTTACCCGTTCTAGGCCGCGCCTATTCTAGTGTTCTTCGTTCAAGATTTATGCATTCCTCTACCCGACCTTGGAGTTAAAAAAAAGAAATAAAGTTAAGTAAAAATAAAAATTCTAGGATTGTGGACACCGACGCTCTAATTTTTTTTATTTGTACAAACAACTTTATTATGAGCTTGATTTTGCATCGTTCGCATCATTGGCTCTTTCAGATTAGTTGAACACAGAATACATAACAAAACACTGACAGATAGACAAGGCAAATAGCACAGTTTAATAACGATGGAGGAAACCCGATCGAGGACCTCCAATTGAGTTAGTGACTTAGGATACTTCAACGTGATATGTGATTAGAAAGTATGAAGCGTACCGGTTCGGTGTTGAGGGGGTTATTGTCGCTGGTGTTTGTCCTCACGGGTAAAATGGAATTCGCAAATCTGCTACGGAGGCCTATACTCGTACAAGCGGGGCTTGCAAGTCTGGCTTGTGCCATTTGCGTATTCCACCGGTGCATTCGGCCCTGTCGGCTGCGGGGACGACAGGGGGTGTAGGCGGGGACGCAGGCGGCAGCGGGAGGGTCTCCTGTCGCGCGGCCG
>BOPP01000443.1:171432-182343 GCA_017312745.1 Gryllus bimaculatus
CCACCCCTCGCCGCGCATCCCTCGCTGTCTGCCCCCGGCGCATCCGCTCCCGCGCTCGCCGGCGCCCTTCACGGCTCGGCACGGCGCGGCAGGGCACGGCACGGCGCGGTGCACGACCTCCACTCCGGGGGGATGCTGCAGTTCAGGATGTACACAGTTCTCTCTTGTGGAGATCGTGATTGCCGCCGCATCCTACATACTTGTCGCCCCCGGTACCTTTCTAGATCGAGGAGGTGTCATCGGTAAACAAATGTGTGATGTATCTTCAAAATTGTTACTTTGCGGAAATGTTTTAATCTTCTCGTAATACTGTTCTGTTAATATAACCCAACCCAACAGAGAAATGAAAAGATAATGTTCATAGCCGCCGGCCGTTAAGAAATTAACTACCGATGGCCGCTACACAACATAAATAACACCTACAAAAGTTATTTTCACCAGTTCAAATAAAGTATTCTTATTTTTAACTTATAATTTCTCGTTATTTTAAATCTAATTATTGAGTGAACAATTATTATTATTCCTAATATCTAACTTTCATACAAGATCAAAGGTGCTGCCGTCGACGAGCTCGAATCTCTTGATACTGATGCAACCTCGTCGTTGCTCAATAACTGTTTAGAAATTTTAAAATTGTCTTTTCGATTCCGATTATTCAATATATTTGTCTCCCCCTGGGGAGTACTCCGAACCTCCTCATTTCGATGAGAGCAGATCGCCACCGTTTGCACTAGCACTGAGGCCGACGATCGTGCAGAATAACGCCCTGATTAGAGCTCGAAAGAGTCTAATTTTAAACATTGTGCCATATTTTGTGTAGCCACCCACAACGTGCTTCTGTTTATTTTCCCATTTTTATAATCTCGTGGAAAGCGTCTCATTTCTAGGTATGATGGACGTAGGTGAAGATATTTTGTTCATCCAAATCATTCGTATGCACTGAATGGAACGTCTTTGGATATTAGAAACATTCTATTTTTTGTTATTGTGCAATTCAGTGTAACTAGCAATCCGTCGGGCGTGGTTTCTGTATCACCAATAGTCAATGACACAAGTTAATCTCGTCGACATGCTCTAAATATACCAAAAATCACCATACATTTTTAGGTAGTAATTAACTTCTGTAAAAATTTCCTAATATGTTCTTACAATAAAATCTTTGTCTTCTCGTAACTTTCACGTTTAAAGCAACAATCGTACCTATTTGAAAGGGAAGATGGCGTTGCACTAACACTTATTAAAAGCATAGGTGTTTCTTATTTATATTGCTATTTTTCTTATCAGAAGATGGTATTACAATACGTATTGGAAACATTATTTACTCATCTTTTCAATTCTTTGACAGTTGAGCAAGATGCCACATTAGCCTCTACCCTCTTTATTTTATAAATAAACAATTTCTTTTTGTTTATTAGAAACGCAAAACATTTCTTTTTGCGATGACACGAATGGTCTTTGCAGGAAAAAAAAAACAATAAATGCAATGATTTTTAGAAGTTTCAAATTGGCATCGAAATAACAAATGAATAGTTAACAAAGGAAAAACTTTTTCTATTCATTTTTGCACTTCAATACGGCCATACGTGCGCTGTAAAAAATGTGCGGTCTCCTCTTTACCTTAAAGCTCAACGTGCGAAATTTTATATTTGCGTCTTGACGTAAGCCAGGAGGAAATTGCCAATCCCGCTGTAGCCCTCGTACGAGTTGTGTCCATAACAAAAACCATGCATCCCTCCTTAGCACGTTGATACGGAGATCATAAAAACGCGCACTTTGTGTGCGTGCGTGCGCTGTGCGCGGCCTGGGAACGCCGCGTCGGGCGCCGGGCGCAGCCGGGGGGGGGGCGCCGAACAAGCCGGCAGTGTGCGCGCCTCCCAGAAGCAGACCGGCGCGGCCGCCCGCCGTCGCATCGCAGCCGGGGGGTGCGGAAAAGGTGACTGATGCGATGGTTGATTCCAGACTTTGCGCGATAGACTATTTGGTGTCAACTCCGTCGGCAGAACGTGTCCGTATGTTGCCACTAACCCTCGAAGATAGGCCCTTTCTTTTGCCTTGCCATCGAGCATTCGCTCAAAGGTAGCTGGATAGCTGAGGGCGTTAAGTGCTCAAGGGCCGTAGCAGCCTCGGCTCGAAGGGTCGCGGGTTCGAATTCCACCTCGGGTATCGATGTTTGCTTGAATTTGTGTTCTCCGTACAGTGTAAAAATCACAGCGGTCGCTATATGACCAAGATGTTGAAAAGTGATCTTAAAAAAAAGTAATGTATCTACGTAGATAGACGGTTGGGAATTTCAAAGAGCGAGTGCCCTAAGTGCTGGTTTCTTTCAAACATCTACAGTCGGAAGCCGGGGAACTGTCGTGAGTACCTCTTTATCGACTTCCCACTCTCGTGCGTGTTGCCCTCTCCACACACCCTCATCCTCCTTCCTCCATGAGAGGTGTGATTGACGATACTGGGGAAGCGTGGGTATCAAAACCTCATGAGGGCTATATTACCAGAGAACGTATTTTAAATTTTTTCACAAAATAACTTCGAATTAGTATGACTTTAATTTTCACTTAACTTCTAACCAATAGTGACATAAGAATGTAAGACATGGGTTCATAAAAATAAAATGGAGCAAAAGAAGGCATAGCAAATATTTGAGAGCAAAAATTATCATAAAGATTTTCAGATTCACCAAATTAATGATCATAATTGTAGAAGAAAAGCAAACCAAGAATTAGAACTTTTGATAAAATATAAAAACGGTTGTAAGAGATGTAAAATAGAAAAGAAAAACTTGGTTGGGACTTCGAGGAACGGCGTGACTGCAAGGGAAGGCACCAAGAGGATCACAAACTGGAAGGCGCTAATCACAAGTTGAAAAGGAAGCCCGTTTAGGA
The DNA here is from genome assembly GCA_017312745.1 of Gryllus bimaculatus. Classification (NCBI taxonomy): domain Eukaryota; kingdom Metazoa; phylum Arthropoda; class Insecta; order Orthoptera; family Gryllidae; genus Gryllus; species Gryllus bimaculatus. The sequence goes on from BOPP01000443.1 coordinate 174,318, forward strand.
GGTTTGGGAAATGATATGGTCCAGGTCCTAAAAATCTTATTGTTATAAACAAAGAAAAAAGTAAGGGACATGATTGAAGAAAAATGTTTGAACAGAACAAGACCCGCACCAGGTTGTAGCGCTAAATGAAGAAAAACAACAAATTTTTATTGAATTTTATAATTTTGTATTTATATATTTTTCGTCTCTCGTAGACAAAATTATTGAGATGCCTAATAAAGTGTGAAGAGTTTAGCAGAGAACACTAAACATACGTGACAATCGATTTGATTATCTCGTTTTCTCGTCACTGACTGCAGTTTTGATGAAAATTCCACGAGATTATAGATTAAGTTGTGTTTTATAAATATTGAAATAATACCGTTACTTAAAGAAAAAACTGCAAAGTCCTCTGAGAAAAGCATTACCAGTTGCACATGGTAAACCAAACCATTCTGGAAAGTGGCTGCCTACGGTGTACCACATTACAATGTTTGTGCACTTTAAACACAGATTACAACTGTCGACTGTGTTGAAACGAAGGGACACTTGAAAATTGGTGATTGATTGAATTTGAACTTGATGTTTTACAACATCGATGTTTTTAGACTGGTTTAGTAACCTCCAACATTAAATTCGTGTGCATTATAATTTAATGTTCGTGTTCATCATTTCGTCGAAATGAAAGGGCAGACCCTACGCCCACAGCGTATTTGTTGACCACATCTCAATGTGCGAAAAGGACATGAAGAGAGGAAATACAAGAGCATGGAGGTCATCTCCGGCGAGAGAGTTTGGTTAAAGAGGTAGCACAACGTGCCTTTGGTTCCAACACATGAACTAACAATATTACCATCTGTTATCATTTCATTATTTAACTTTTACAGTATTGTGATCATGTGAATTTTTCATTCAGAAACAAAATATTGGAAAAGAAAAAAACATCGATCACAAATCATCAATGTTAAAGCAACATAGGCATTACATCGATGTCACATCCCTACTCTCTACTATAATTCACATCGAACTAATTCTAACACATTCATTGTTGACAATGCAATGAAGATACATAGGAGCATGCGTAACTACATCATTCAAGAAGCCGTAACGGTGAGTGGCAAAGCGGCGCTCTCGTCTCTCGTGTACGTAACATGCCGCGTGTACCGTGCCGGCTTGAGTGGGTGTACCAACGTGCCCATGCCGCGGATGCCACGAGGGAGGGGGGGCGTGGGTGGCTGGGTCGGAGGAGACACGGGTGCGCGCGCGCCATTGGTGGGAGCAGTGAGCGACGACGAGGGAGGACGGAGCAGGTGAGTGCGGCAGCCAGGCGAGAGATCAATGGGCCTTGCAGAGGGGGGAGGGCACAAGGGGAGGGGGAAACACGGTGTGAGCGTCACAGGCATGAGGCAGGGGACCGCCCCCTAGCCGAACGTAATAAAATATTGTACTCCTGTAAATATTCTCAATCACCTATATCCCCCCTTTTTAAACTGATAAATAGGGTTTTGAAAATTCTATTTCATTAGGCAGTTTTGAAACAGCTGAGGTCATTACCGACCACTGCGAAAGTAGCAACATTTTAAATGTTGTTACAATGATTAATAACATACAATTGTTCACATTTATAACCAATTTGTCGAACCCAGTAAATTAGGGAATGTGTTATGTGATATGCGGGAAGAGGCTTCGCTGATCTGTCAATTCTATAAATAGTTTAACATAAAACCATTTGTTTTTGTTAATGGTAATCACTCAAGTTATAATGTAATTATCTTCGTTGCATTGTTTTATTTATTAGTAAAATATTTACTCTAGATATAAAAAAAATCAATTGAAAAGAGCACTCAGAAATGTAGTTGGCTCGTCTTGTTGTTTTTGGATGCGTAGGCCTATAGTGAGCACATCGCAACGATGTGTCCACTGCAGAAAAGACATTGAGTAAGGTTTATTGGTTTGTTTTTATATTTATTATAAGTAATTTATACAGAGCGTTCTCAACACTTCGGAGATTTTATTGACACTGCATTTGTAGTTCTGGAGTAGCAACTACAAACTCTTCCCTCACACGTGATATTTTTGACCGATTATTGGAATTAAAGTATACGACTTCGCATCGACTTGGCACAAAGTTTGTCCATTTTGCCTGTCCGAATCCAATTATTCAAGGCAATAACACTTTTACATTGTCTACATATGTCTAGTTTACTTAATGTCCTAAAACTAGAACTCGAATCTTTCAATTATTGCTTCTCAGAGAGTTTTAATTTTCAGAGTGTGCGCTCCTTGAAACTGATTCATTAGCCCATTCTTCATGGCTTCGCTACCGAAAATTCTTATTGTCAACATAAGAGTAAGGACTCCATCTTCATGAACCATAAGTAATTTTGACTTCCGTATTCTTCAGGAAATAATTCCATTTTGAATGGATAACAATGGACCTCTTGCTGAGAGAAAATAAACGTGATATGAGCAAATTTTTCATAGGTTTTAATTTTTGCCCGCATTTAGTGAGTGTACATTATGATACATTCCGATATCGCCACTTCTGCAACTTGTTGAAAGTGTATTTCCTTCGTCCGAGATCGAATCCACGCTCTGCAGGTTTGACGCTCGTAGTATAACCGCTAGCCCTCGGAAGTTCGCTTTCATTGACGGCGCTCGGGGAGAAAGTCGCTCCCTCTGAGATCGAACCCGCGACTCGGGGCAGCGCCATGTTCCGCGGTGGAAGCCGAGTCTTCCACGACGCACGACCAAGGCGGAGACGGAGACACAGACGGAGGCTGAAGATGCCGGAGCTGCTCATGACGTCAGCGCCCGCAGAATCTGTGCCGTGAGAAGCCGCCGCGCGGTGACGTCAGGCGTTGCAGAAGCCGCCGCTGTCGGCGCTGGGCTCTCGTGCTCGGCCGGGCGAGGATGCGCCACCGGCCTACGACATTTGGACCTGAACCTGCAATCACAGGAATACTTCAACAAGAGTAATACCTCCAATAAGAGTAAAACCTCCAATATAAGTAATGCCTTCAATACTATTTACAACTACTTGTAGTATTTTTTCAGAAATGTTTATACAGTTGCTAGAAAGGATTAGTCTAGTAGCTTCATAACCTTACCGACTAGCTTTTTATATCTGCGGGGTATTATCTTGCCGAGCTTTGTATTTTCTCAGGCTGGGGCTTTCATTTTGACTACCACACCCCAAAAGAACATTATCATGCAATATAATGCTTTCTTAATAGTAGTTTCCACGCGTTTATTATCTAGCAATCAATTCGGCATTTGAACCCTTCATTTATTCATGAAAGCATATTATAAGAGCAATTACATCGGAAGTTGAAGAAACATACGATCAGATAAGTTATTGTGCGGCAGATACCGAAATAATATTGACTTTGAACGTTGGGGAAAGTAAAATTGATTGAAATAAATCATACATTTCAGCCCGTTAAATCGTACATTTTTTTAACCAGGATTTTTTTGTTATTATGAGGGAAAATTGTTTATGCGTCATATTGTAGTATAATTTTTATTCTTTGATAATTTTTACGTTAGTGCCATCCATCGCGATGTGTAAACAGCAACCACAGTACGGTAAACAACAATCAAAGAGTAAAATTCAAAAAAGTCAGGAATGAAGGGGTTAATATTTGCCGCCATTCCAATACAAAAATAAGTTTCAAATTATCGCATCAACACATTTTGACAATGGTATCTCAGATTTAATGGTCATGCAACTAAAATACAAAAGATTTTTTTTGTTTACCGATCGATCCAAATCAAAAACTAGGTATCTTATTTCGCTGTCTTGCATTTAATGAACGGCATTCCTCATTCATCTACAATCCGGAGATCCAACCAATCTCCCTTTCCAGCTCCACGTTTCCTGGCAGCGTGGGGCCAGCGGCGAGGGAAGTCGGAGGAGGGGCGGGAGGCGAGAGGTAGCCTCGCACTTGAGCCTTTACTTGAGGCTTCGTCCGCCCCCGTCGCGTCGCCCCAGACGCAGATTCTGCGCCGCCTCCGTGGGATAGCTCTCCGCGCGCGTCCGGTTGCGACTGCGAGGCTCCAATTCATTAGCACGAACACAACAATACATGCGTGTGAATGCGCTTGAAAGCCACGGGAGAGTACTGTAGTTATTAGGCCGATTGATTGAGGTATTGATAATTCCCGGCGAGCCTAATAGTTTGATCAGGTCGCGTAAGTGTAGTGTTCGGCGGCGGCGATGGTGCAACGGTAAGCATATTATACCCAAGTTCGCGGGTTCCAACCCGATAGAAGCCGTGGACTTTAAGGCGAAAAAATCATTCGTACGCTTTCCTTCGGAGAGGAAGTAAATCCGGCTGTCCCATGTTAGTAGATTTACTGCTTGTAAAAGATCCTCAAGCCTAAATGAAGCCTGTGAGCTAATTTCAAATCGCCTGTTTCACCGCCCAAGAAATATCCCCTTTCTTCACTAGTGGGTGAAAGGAGCGTAATAAAATTTGCGTGGTCAGACGGAAGAGCGGGCCTGATGGCCTGAGTCTTGCCACGTAAAATAAGGCAATGTAAATTGGATTGAATTGGATTGAAATGGTTTGAATTGGATTGAATTGGATTAAATTGGATTGAATTGGATTGGATTGGATTGAATTGAATTGGATTGAATTGGATTGAATTGAATTCGATTGGATTGAAATGGATTGAAATGGATTGAATTGGATTGAAAGGGATTGAAAGGGATTGAATTGGATTGAATTGGATTGAAGTGGATTGAGTTGGATTGAGTTCGATTGAATTGGATTGAATTGGATTGAATTGGTTTGAATTGGACTGAAAGGGATTGAATAGGAATGAATTGGATTGAATTGGACTGAAAGGGATTGAATTGGATTGAATTGGAATGAAATGGATATAATTGAATTGAATTGGATTGAATTGGATTGAATTGGATTAAAATGAATTGAAATAGATAGAAATGGATTGAATTGGATTGAATTGGATTGAATTGGATTGAATTGGATTGAATTGGATTGGATTGGATTGGATTGAATTGAATTGAATTGAATTAGATTGAAATGGATTGAAATGGATTGGATTGAATTGGATTGAATTGGATTGGATTGAATTGGATTGATCTGGATTGAATTGGATTGAATTGGATTGAATTGGATTGAATTGGTTTGAATTGGTTTGAATTGGTTTGAATTGGACCGAAAAGGATTGAATTGGATTGAATTGGACTGAAAGGGATTGAATCGGATTGAATCGGATTGAATCGGATTGAATTGGATTGGATTGGATTGAATTGGATTGGATTGGATTGGATTGAATTGAATTAGATTGAAATGGATTGAATTGGATTGAATTGGATTGAATTGGATTGAATTGGATTGAAATGGATTGAAATGAATACAAATGGATTGCATTGGATTGGATTGGATTGAATTGTATTGGATTTGGATTGGATTGGATTGAATTGGATTGAATTGGACTGAGGGATTGAATTGGATTGAATTGGATTGGATTGAATTGGATTGGATTGGATTGAATTGAATTGAATTGGATTGAATTGAATTGGATTGAATTATATTGAAATGGAATGAAATGGATTGAATTGGATTGAATTGGATTGAATTGGATTGAATTGGATTAAATTGGATTGAGTTGGATTGAATTGGATTGAATTGGATTGAATTGGATTGAATTGGATTGAATTGGATTGAAATGGTTTGAATTGGTCTGAAATGGATTGAATTGGATTGAATTGGACTGAGGGATTGAATTGGATTGAATTGGATTGAATTGGATTGAATTAGACTGAGGGATTGAATTGGATTGAATTGGATTGAATTGGATTGATTGGATTGATTAAATTGATTGGATTAATTGGATTGATTGGATTGATGGGATTGATTGGATTGATTAGATTGATTGGATTGATTGGATTGGATTGGATTGAATTGGATTGGATTGAATTGAATTGGATTGAATTGGATTGAATTGGATTGAATTGGATTGACTTGGATTCAATTGGATTGAATTGGATTGAAATGGATTGAAATGGAATGAAATGGAATGAATTGGATTAAATTGGATTGAATTGGATTGCATTGGATTGCATTGGATTGGATTGGATTGGTTTGAATTGGATTGGATTGGATTGGATTGGATTGAATTGGATTGGATTGAAATGGTTTGAATTGGTCTGAAAGGGATTGAATTGGACTGAATTGGATTGAATTGGATTATATTGGATTGGATTGAAGTGGATTGAATCGGATTCAATTGGATTGAATCGGATTGAATCGGATTGAAATGGATTGAATTGGATTGAATTGGATTGATTGGATTGATTAAATTGATTGGATTGATTGGATTGATTGGATTGATTGGATTGATTGGATTGGATTGAATTGGATTGGATTGAATTGAATTGAATTGGTGTGAATTGGATTGAATTGGATTGAATTGGATTGAATTGGATTGAATTGGATTGAATTGGATTGAATTGAATTCAATTGGATTCAATTGGATTGAATTGGATTGAAATGCATTGAAATGGAATGATTTGGATTGAAATGGATTAAATTGGATTGAATTGGATTGAATCGGATTGAATCGGATTGATTTGGATTCAATCGGATTCAATCGGATTGAATCGGATTGAACCGGATTGAATCGGATTGAAATGGATTGAAATGGATTGAATGGGATTGAATGGGATTGAATTGGATTGAATTGGATTGAATTGGATTGAATTGGATTGAATTGGATTGAAATGGATTAAAAAGGATTGAAATAGATTGAAATAGATTGAATCGGATTGAATCGGATTGAAATGGATTGAAATGGATTGAATTGGATTGAATTGGATTGGATTGAATTGGATTGGATTGAATTGAATTGGATTGAATTGGATTGGATTCAATTGGATTGGATTGAATTGAATTGGTGTGAATTGGATTGAATTGGATTGAATTGCATTGAATTGGATTGAATTGGATTCAATTGGATTGAATTGGATTGAAATGGATTGAAATGGAATGAATTGGATTGAAATGGATTGAAAAGGATTGAAATGGATTGAAATGGATTGAATTGGATTGAATTGGATTGAATTGGATTGAATTGGATTGAATTGGATTGAAATGGATTGAAGTGGATTGAAATGGATTGAAATGGATTGAATTGGATTGAATTGGATCGAATGGGATTGAATTGGATTGAATTGGATTGAAATAGATTGAAATGGATTGAAATGGATTGAATTGGATTGAATTTTATTGAATCGGATTGAATCGGATTGAAATGGATTGAATCGGATTGAAATGGATTGAAATGGATTGAATTGAATTGAATTGGATTGGATTGGATTGAATTGGTTTGAATTGGATTGGATTGGATTGAATTGGATTGGATTGAAATGGTTTGAATTGGTCTGAAAGGGATGGAATTGGATTGGATTGAATTGGATTGAATTGGATTGCAGCTTCCTCCCCCTTTAAAATTTGAATTCATTGTGTAAAGCGATATTCAGATGTTGAGATGGAAAGCAAATTCCATGGCATGAGCTTCTATAACTAATTACCCTCGAGACACCAAAATCGGTTATATTATGGAATAGATATTAGAGAATTATTTTAGTGATTATTTAGTGATGAGCATTGGGAGTATTGCGATCTGAAATATATTAGTAGATATTGAATTAGAGATTGTGTGTAGACTCGAAGAGAGACGCTATACAGAGATAAATTTGATTCGAGTGAATCAAGTACACTCGGAAGATTACTGAATGCAAAGAGGCTATCCGCAAGTAGCGAGCAGTGTCGTGATGTGACGTACTATTAGGAGGCACACGAGCGAGTGGTAGGGTGATCAGGATGTCAGTAAAGAGCTATGCGAGACGCAGCGCAAAAAGAAAGGCGATCGCTGAGACGACGTCGCACATGAATCGCACACTGAAGCGGCGCAGGGCGAGGACACGCTCTACTGCCAGAACCGCGGATTGTCGAATAGGATGAATCGATTTTGAATCGATTGAGCGATCGGAGTTGGAATCGGGATGGGATCA
>BOPP01000443.1:198210-253861 GCA_017312745.1 Gryllus bimaculatus
TATATATATATATATATATATGATATTCTTAATCAGCGAAAGGCGTCAAAGAAGAGTTTCTCATACCATAATTTACAAGATAAGACATTCTTGAACATTCTTTTAAATGTTTGCTTGTTCGGCGGAACTCGTAATAAGGTTGTACTAACCCAAAACTGAATTTTTACATGGAAAACTACTTGGATTTCTCAAAAGTGAAAACCGTTTCTAATATTTTTGTGACTATTAAGAAAAAAAAGCTTACTGTCAAAGAAAATTCAATACAGTAATTACTTCAAATAATGATTTAAGGAAGTGTAAATTGTTCGAAGAAAATATCTCTACAATACTAAATAAACGTTTATTGAAAATTTGGTTCCAACGTCAATTGAATAGTTTTTATTTTTGTTTTATACTCTGTAAGTGCGAAGTTAAGTTTATACATTTTTTAAATCAACACGTTTCATTAACAACTTTCCTTCTGAATGGAAAGGTTAGGGAAACGGATAGGGAAAGGGTGGGGATTACCATGCGGAGTTCTCGCGCAAGAACGCTATTCAAAATTATTCAATCTAATAGAGACTTAAAATTAAAAGTAAAAAAGTGAGCTTCAGATCCTTATTACGGCATTACGGTCGTCATTCATATGGAAGAAAATTGTCTATTATCAAAAGATCCGTTTTCAAATCCAGCAACATCTATATAAATAGAGATATAAATATCCATGGAGCCTAATATCTCACGCAAGAAGATACGCAACGAAGGATTAGAAATGCCTCAAATGGAGATCAAAACAGTCAGAGACTTGTCATGCCCTAGCTTCCTAGAATGACCCTTACTCTGACTCACGTATCCTGATGTTTGCTTCTTTTTTCCATCTGAGACAAAGAGACAGAAGAAAGCAGGTCTTATTTGTAGCTTATGGCATCATAAGGTAAGTATAGATGAACTGTCGTACAAATTCGCTTAAAGAATGTGTTTACTTCTGAAACTAATTACATTTTAGTGATTAAACAATAATCGCATAGTTAATATGAAGTAAATCTTCTCGCAATAAAAGGATATCAAACAAAGTTTATTCTAGAAAACTTTTCAGAGCATTCAGTTATTTCTCTTTAATGCACTGTCTAAATATATTTAAATATAATAACAAATTTTCATTACAGACCAACTTCATTATATTTAATGGTAACTCTCCCCAAACCTTTCAGAGACGCTTCCACTCCAACAAATACCCTCCTTCAGCACGAGCCCCAACGTGCAGACGTCGATCCCAAACCAAGCAAAAATCCACTTCATACACATCAGCTTTTGGACTTATGGATTTGGTGAACACTGGTTTGCACTTATGAATTTCTCTTCAAGTGTTCTACATGTATAGAGAATATCAGATGGAAGTGCCTCAATTAGTATTTTTCGAAATTTGGCACGTACATGATGACCCGAGGCTCCACTTTCATTCTCCTGTCCGTCGGAAACTATTCGTCTGTTTGGAGTTTTGTTTGCATTGATGAATTTTTCTTAGTGTTCTACATCTATAAAGAATATCAGATAGCAGTGCTTAAATTTATATTCTCAAATTTGGCACGTAATGAGAAGTGTTTTGTAATTGATGACCAGAGGCTCCAGATTGATTCTTTTGTATCTCTGAAACTACTAGTCTAATTGGGCTTTGGTTGCACCTATGAAATTTTCTTCAAGTGTTCTACATGTATAGAGAATATCATATGGCAGTGCTTAAATTAATATTTTTCGTAATTTGGCACGTAATGAAGGGGGGTTGTACTTGACTCATGGCGTTACTTTGACTCTCCTGTATCTCGGAAACTATTCACCTGATAGGACTTTTGTTTGTACCTATGTATTTCTCTTAAAGTGTTCTTATTGTATACAGAATTATATAAAGCAGTGATTAAAGTAAAATTTTTCGAAATTTGGCACATAATGGGGGGGGGGGGTTATACTTGATAACCCAAGGCTCCACTTTGATTCTCCTGTAGGTTGGAAACTATTCGTCTGTTTGGAGTTTTGCTTTCATCTATGAATTTTTCTTAAAAAGTTCTACACCTATAAAGAATATCACATAGCAGTTCTTAAATTTATATTCTAAAAATTTGGCACGTAATAAGAAGGTGTTTTATAATTGATGACCAGAGGCTCAACTTTGAATCTTTTGTATCTATGAAACTACTCTTCAGATTGAGATCTGGTTGCACGTATTAATTTATCTTAAAGTTTTCTACTTGTATACAGAATATCAGATGGCAGTGCTTCAATTAACATTTTTTCAAAATTTGGCACGTGATAAGTGGGCGTATTTTGTATTTAATGATTTGAGGCTCCAATTTCATTGTCCTGTATCTCGAAAACTATTAGTCTGGTTTAAGTTTTGTTTGCACCTTCGAATATCTCTTAAAGAGTTCTACTTGTATACAGAATATAAGATGGCAGTGCTTAAATATATATTTTTTTAATTTTGGCACGTAAGTGGGAGGTGTTTTGTACTTGATGATTTGAGGCTCTACATTCATTCTCCTGTATCTCAGACACTATTCGTCTGATTGGAGTTTCTTTTTGCAGCTATAAATTTCTCATAAAGAGTTCTACTTGTAGACAGAATATCATGTCGCAGTGCCTAAATTAAGATTTTTACGTATTTTGGTATGAAAGTGGGGGTGTTATGTACCTGATGATTTGAGGCTCGACTTTCATTTTCCTGTACGTCGGAAACTATTCGTCTGATGGTAGTTTGTTTTGCACCTATGAATTTCTCGTAAACAGTTCTAATAGTATACAGAATTTCAGATGGCAGTGCTTATATTAAATTTTTTTGAATTCTGGCACTTAAGGGGGGGGGTGTATTGTACTTGATGAATTGAGGCTTCACATTCATTCTCCTGTATCTCGGAAACTATTCGTCTGGTTAAAGTTTTGTTTGCACCTTCGAATATCTCTTAAAGAGTTCTATTTCTATAAAGAATACGAGATGGCAGTGCTTAAATTAATATTTTTCGAATTTTGGCTCCAAAGGGGGGGCGTTTTGTACTTGATGATTTGAGGCTCTACTTTCATTCTCCTGTATCTCGAAAACTATTTGTTTGATTGGAGTTTTGTATTCACCTATAAATATCTCATAAACAGTTCTACTTATAGACAGAAAATCAGATCGCAGTGCTTAAATGAATATTTTTCGTATTTTGGCACGAAGGTGGGTGGGTGTTTTGTACTTGATGATTTGTGGCTCTACTTTCATTCTCCTGTATCTCGAAAACTATACGTCGGATTCGAGTTTCGTTTTCACCTATGAATTTGTTTTAAAGAGTTCTACTTGTATACAGAATATTAGATGGCAGTGCCCTAATTAATATTTTTCGATTTTTGGCACGTAAGCGGGGGGTGGTTTGTACTTGATGATTTGAGGCTCCATTTTATTCTCTGGTATCTCGGAAACTATTCGTCTGATTGGAGTTTTGTTTGCACCTTCGAATTTCTCATAAAGGGTTCTACTTGTAAACAGAATATCAGATGGCAGTGTTAAAAATTATATTTTTTTGAAATTTGGCGTGTAATAGGGGTCTGTTTTGTACTTTGTCACTCAAGGTTTGACTTTATTTCTCGTCTATCTCGGAAACTATTTGGCTGTTCACGTAAGCTTTTGTGGCTCGAATCCATAAATTCACTGTTATCCGTGAGACGCCGCGTTTTTGGCTGTGTTGGCGACGTATCGCCTTACAAGTCGCAGGCTTCCTCAGGGCAGTGGCACTGCGGCGCTACGCGCCCGGTGATTTATACTTATTTATCCTGGCTCTCGGGAGAGGCAGGTGCGCTTTGATTGGCGGAGAGGCGTTCCTGATTTGCTGGCGGTCTGGGCCATCCTGGGCCTTGCGCCAGACGTCCCCGTGGTCGGACGGTGTGTAACAGTCCCCTGCCGTTCCCGAATAGATGGTAAAAGAGACCTGCGTGCGCCTGTTGTTTGGGGGACGTCTGGGTATTTCTAATGCCTCTTTTATGCGTCTCGGCCAGTATCGGTTTTCCTTGTGCATGAGCCGAGTCTTGTCGAAGTCAATGGCATGTCCCGTAATCTCCGAGTGGTGCGCAATAGCCGAGCGGTTGGTGTTGTTCCTGTGGTAGTGGGCGAAGTGTTCTTTGAGTCGCTCGGACATAGTACGCCTGGTCTCGCCAATATATGTCCTGCCGCAGCTGCAGGAAACTTCAAAAGCTCCTGCCAACTGGAGAGGAGGTAACGCATTTTTAATGCGTACCTAGGCGTTGTGCAACTTGTAGGGCGCCGTGGACACCGTACTGATGTTGTTCTTCCATAGTAAATTACCCACACGATCGGTGACATAGGGATGGGTGACGTAGGGATTTACGGCTAATCTGAGGCGGGCACTCTCTTCTGTCTCCGAAGATGCGTGACGGTCTTCGGCGTTTCCGCTTCCCTCAGAGCCACCGCGCCCGTCGCGACGGGTCGGTACGGCTGCAAGCACTCGTTTGATCGCTGTTTGGGAATAACAGTTGGCCCTGCCCTGAAGAAGCCTGCGACATGTCAGGCGAAACGTCGGCACCCCAGCCAACGACGCGGCGTCTCCCGGATAGCCGAGAATTTAAGCATCCACTTCCTTGTGGGGCGTCAGCTGTGTTTGCAGCCCCTTGTCTTTCGCGCCATTATGCACCGGAGCGTCTGCTGGTCGTTGGGGGGCGCCGACCACGCGCGCCCTTATGGACTTTCCGAGAACTGCTTCCGGCGCGAGCAGAGCGGGCGCGCTGTGTTTGGAAACACGCAACAAGCGGACAAAATCAATTTTTTCAGAACTGTCGAATTTATGAAACGAAACTCATGATGCAAATGACAACGGTGGTGAGAAGTGCCTTACCTGCCCCCTCTCTGAGCATTCTGGAGGCGAGCGGCCGTTGGGAATGACGCCACAAGCGGATTTTTTTTTCTTTTTTCGACTGTCCAATTTATTAAGAAATCAAATGATATAGATGATGGAGGTGGGGATAATAAGTGATCGCTCTCTCTTCGAGCGTTGCAGTGGAAGGGAGTTTACGTATTTATGCTCTCCTTTTCACGGTGATGGTTGCTAAAGCCCATATTGAAATCGAGAGGTCTTCTGTTCCATGCTATGTATCTTTCCGAAGGTTTTGGCATTATTGTGTACAAGGCTCGCATAAATGAACGTTTTTAAAAGCTTGCATACATATAAATTAAATAAAAATCTTGAAAGTTAGGATGAAATTCAAAACATGGATGGCGTATTATTTAATATTAAATATAAAATATTTGAGCCTCATGCATATTCTTTCTCTTTCTCATGAGCCTGGAATGGAACAGGAGACTGCAGGCTAGGAAGCGCCATCGAGAAAGTGGGGGGCTAGATATTCTCGTATCCCTTGCTGCAAGCAGTTATACTGACAGAAGGGAGATTAATCACAGCGTTAGCGTCCGGCAATCGACAGCAATATCGAGATCAATAGCAGGTTAAGAATTGAAAGAGGTTTTTCTCTAACAGTTAAGTCGAAATGGGAGAAGTTCCGCACTACGCGTCAGAGTGCCCTGAATTTCCACATTGCTACTTCCTCTTTATTCGCATTTGTCGAACTAGAGCTGCGCAGTAACCACTGATCGGCAAACGCATATAGATTATTATCTGATTATTATGTTATTAAATAAAGGTAACGAACAACATATGATAGATCATTACATATACAGATTAATCCCACTTACTTCATGTTGCATCATGGGAAAAAAGAGTTCGCAGTTCACCCAGCCGCCAGAGTTGGGAACAAATTCGACATACTATGACCGCATGCGATATCGCATTCATTATCATGCGATATGTCGCCGGCTAAATCCGTCGGATTAGAGGGCCCCGCTGTCACTTACAGTTCAATTTTGAGTTGGCGTATGCAGCAAGTCTCAAAAATGAAAAAAAAAAAAACTTCCTAGAAATGTTTCTTCACGCGTGCGCTATTGTTCGGAGTCTCTTTCCAGATAACAGCTCTGGCTCGTGCTGTGTTGGTTTGTCAGTCTTCACTGAATTCTCAACACGAGACGTCTCGCGCGAGACACATCATCACATTTGATCTTCCGGCGCGAAACTTTGTCAGGCGCTATTGCGTTCCGAATTCATCGAATTTCTTGCTACGGACTTTTTGGTACGCTATTACTATCTTTCCTTGCTGAATCCGCGATCGGGTCAGGATGTCTGTGGAACTAAAAACGGTTGAGTAATTTACATCGTCACGAAACTAATGCCACTATTTCATCAAAGGAAGAAATGTCACCAGCTATTGTTTCTTAGTCCCTAGGCAGCTAGCTGAGCAGTGAGACATAATGCTGCTTGGGTTGTTACTCTTTGAATAAAATAAAGAAAGGTGTCAAAAGAAATACAGTATACCCTTGAAATTGTCCTTCATAACACAAAAATGCAATAACATTATCGTAGAGCAGAGGCGGAATTCAGGGGGGGGGAGGGTAAGTGGGGGCAACTGCCCACTTCAATGTTGGGACATTTTTTTTAAAATTAGACATTTCGCCGATTTTTAAATTAATATTATAAAAGATTTACTTTTTGTGCATTTTGATAAGAAATTTAATAATAATTTAGCGAACAATAATTTTATTCAGATGAGTTAATAACATTAATAAATTGATGAACTTAAGTTCAGTATTATAAAACGCGCGAAATAATGTTCAGACAAACTGTCAATATCCCACATCAATAAATCATCATTCATACCTATATGATACATGATACTTAAATTTCAAAGTATAAAACAAAACGCAAGCAGCTGCAATATACTAATATATTTATATACACATGTTATTTTTATAAGTTATGCATTAAATATATACTATGATACAGATTATTAAAAAGTAAATTGTTTTATAAAAATATATTGCATACTGCTTTTCGTACATTTTTATTAAATTTAATGTTATTTAAACAATGATAATTAAAATTACTTTTTATAAAACTGCTATTTTAATTTTTCATAAAACAAGGCTTACCCCCAATGAAAGATCCTGCCTTTGTCCTTGCCTTGTATCATGTAAACAGTATGAAACCATTAATCAAAAGGGCTAGAAGCGATTTTAGCACTCTTGCTATTAATTTTAGGTACTTAACATTCTAATGAGCAGATAGGAACTTATGGAAAGAAACAGTACACCGTTTATTGAATATTCTGCCAATTCCCTCATATATTGAAACTAATAAAATATCGTAGTCTATCAAATTCAAAGAAAACGGTTTTATGGTTCTCGGCGATGGCCAAGACATATTTTCTAATATAATGTAACTTTGAGTATCTCCCATCTGGTATTAGATATAGATCAAAGAACAGTGGCAAAAGTGAGAATTTGCTAAAACCTCATTGAAAGGGATGCATTAGGCCGTAGGTCCAACAAGTTGTGTCCTCGAGTCTGGAATGATTCGGACCGCTGGCATCACAACAAAATTGGCCGTGTGGTTCAAAAACATGGAAATTGTAATTTAAAAACTTTCACGCCAGTTTACAGAACATGACTGGACGGATATGTAACATATTAAATACTACTTACAAGTCTTAAGTTGGCCCAAATGCATGAGATTTACAAATCGGAATGCGGATTCTTCACTTTCCCCACATCGGGGCACCACCCCGACCAGTCTGGTATGGGATCTGAATGTGTGTGTGTGTGTGTGTGTGTGTGTGAGTGTGTGTGTTAGTATGAGTTGTGTGTTGTGTGTGTGTGTGTGTGTGTGTGTGTGCGTGCGCGTGTGTAAGGGAGAAGAGGAGGCAAGGATGAGCAAGGAAAGATCGCGGCCAGTCTGTGGCTCGATTATTAGGATTCTGATCCTGCATTCTTCTGTTGTGTTACGAGGGCTACGGTGTCATTAATTTCTCCTTTCTCTTTTCTTTACTTTAATTATTTTCTTCTTCATCTTTGCATCTTTTCAACTTCCTATTTTCAATTTCATCTTTTCAATTTTGCATTTTCAGTTTCTCGTTTTCATTTTCATCTATACAAAGTTTCATCTTCATCTTCGCCCTCCTTCTGATCTGTCACATTTATTTGTTAGATCAAGTCTGCCCGAGACTTCCAATTGATGTAGCAGCCCTGTCAGGTAACTTTCCCACTAAATTACTCCACAACCGTTGCTAGACTGCTTCTAGTGAGCCATGGCAGGCGAGAAATGATAAATAATATGAATTAACGGTACCGTAATTTTTGAAAGAGAAGAACATTGATATTTTATTGGTTTCACTTGAAATTATATAATATATTTGATGTATTTTTCACGATGTATTATTCAAAGTGACATCATGTCGACATTTGCAAGTGGTCACATCAATAGTCCCAACTACAGTTTTTGTGACAGTAATATGTTAATGGAATATTTTTCCTTATCCTTCATCCCTTGGAACAGTTTAAAGATTTACTTACAAATTTCCTAGTAACATTTAATACTCATATTTAAAGGGATATTTTTGCTTATATTGAAGGCAAAAGCGTTCAAATCCTTTTTCAGAAGTTTCTACAATGTAGACACTGTGATATAAAACAAATTATATCTTTGTTTGAAGGTTTAAAATATGTTCCACAAATACTTCAAGCTCTTCCTCCACGCGGCCTTTTTGCTTGAGACAGCGACGCGGCGCCGGAGCGACGTAAATCTGTCGAGGAGTCGTTCGCGAGCGCTCGTCGACGGCTGCAGCCCCAGCGTTCGCTGCGAGGAAGCTCAGAGCTGCCTGCCATGTTGTTGGTACGGCAAATCTTTTTTATTGACACTTGTCTAAATATTTTTGCATTCTGCATACTTTGTTGCATTTCGAAGAACTATCACAGCTCCACATGTTTTTGCGATTTCGTTTTTACTACTTTAAATAATTCACTAATGATGATTGGAAATGGTTTATGAGGGTCATCACATGAAAAGATCCTATAGCGAAAATGGAGTTTATTCGCAACTGAAGTCTGTCTCGTAAACATAAATTCATTTGGCACAAGGGAAACTGGATGATAAAGTTATGTATAAGGGGTGTTAAGAACTCTAATGATAAAGTGGGATGGCTACCCATTTCCCCTTCTATGATCATTAAACTTCGTTGCAAGAACAGGCGTAAATTAGTACATGTGAATTTATCTACATCTTCTCATGAAATGTTTATCGCATAAAAAGACTGATTATTTTTTATTTTCATTATTTTATACGTAATGGATTACTCTTTATTGCAATAGAAACAAATATTGCAATAATTTCGTTGTAACATCCATCATACCCACAATTGCAAATAAAGACATCAACCGACGTATGAGAGCTCGACTTACGACTGATTATTTTGTGTTTCTCGTCGCATCAACTGCTGCAACTATTAGTCACGTATGGGTAGACATGTTTTAGCATGTGAGGTAGCGATATTCTCCATACGCTGCTTGGCGAGATTCAGCGCACACTCACCAGCTTGCGGGTGTTCCTCCTCCAAGTGCCTCCGCCCGCGGGCACCGCCCCAGTCGGGGCAATCTCTGAACTTCCAACCGGTCTCCAGATGTGGGTGGTGGTATAGTGCATGTGTGTGTGTGTGTGCGTGCGCGTGCGCGTGCGTGCGTGCGTAGGCGGTGAGGATAGAATAAGAAAGAGGAAGGAACGATCTCGCACGTCCATGGCCCGTTTGGTAGTGTACTACTCTGGCATTCGGTGATGGTTGATCGAGAAACCACTGAAAACTATCGATCAGAGCAGCCGGCCGCTGGAATTCTCCTCCAGACAGCGACTGAATTCAAGACTAGTGTCGAAAACACTGCCACCGTCGGGACTCGATCTCACCCGACACTGCAGGGACATCGATTGATTCCCTTAGTCACTTTGGGCGGTTGGCGTGCGAGAGCTCCGCTTACGAGATGTCGCTTTAACGATACTTTGGAGATTGTAGAGCGTCCATGATCACTTCAACAAAAATCTAATCGAAGATATTTGACATCTCTGCAATAAATGTTTCAGTAAGTAATGAACTCAAATCACTTACTAACAAAGCTTTCGTATCTCTCTCCAAACAAGCAGTTGATGGTCCTCCTAGAAGGTCGACAAATTCCTCCAAATCGTTTAGTCCAATTCTTCTCTTTGAAGTAAATTTCCCGACCTTCAGTATGCTGAAAAGTACAGCAAACTTTTGATGAATTGTGTGGTGTGTTCCATATTAATAGAGTATTGAAGTACTGCACATTAAGGCAATTAAGAAAAATTATTAAATATTATTTATTTCTTATTAGTCGTAGTAGTAACGTATAAAAATATATCTCACTTCAAATATCTCTCGTTGTCCTCGGCGGATCGCATCATACAGTAGATATTCTCGACTTATAAGAATTCAACTAACGATGAGTTAGCGAGTCCCTTATCTATCTCGTAAGTTAGGGTGTACCTGCACTTAGTGTTGCAGTAGCCTTTCCTCTACTAGGTCATGTGATCGTTTGAAATTTCTCGCAGCATCAAACCCTTGACAGAAGCGCGAGCTGTCTGGAGCTTCTCTCGTCGCCTTTCTCAAAACGGTCGCTGCTGGTTGCATTCTTTCTCCATCCTGCCCCCCCCGGTCTCCAGCGCCACCCCCGACGCGCCCGCTGTTTGTTTTCGCCGGATTAACGCCATCTTGTCTTACAGCTTCCCCACGGCCTCCCCGCCTTCGCCGCGTGATGTGTTTATGTTTTCATTCGAATGTCATGTCCAGATGACCGAGCGGCGCTGCTCGGGCAAATGGCTGCCCCGTTTCAATAGACTCCGCGAGACCGCCCAGCGGGGGGAGGAAGGTCGTAAACAGCGCAATGTTTAAAAAAGAACTCCGTTAAACAATCCAAGAACGTAAGCGTGGCCGATATACATTCAGAGCTCTTTTAGGGGTTCAGAATGAAATACTATAGCGCTCAAGTTTGCTACTAATTTTCTTCGGCGGATTAAGATCGTCCGTAAGGATTAAGATCGTCCGCGAGACTAAGATCGTCCTGGTCAGTGGGCAGATCAAGGCTTGGTATTCCTGGGATGCCAGCAAAATAATTGTTTCTTCATATTACGATGTGTCTCGTTGTATCGTACTTCCACAAAAATATTTATGATTATTGTATCATAAACATTTTTTAAAAAATCTAATCAACGTCTATAGTTTTGGAGCACGTACTTTATTTCAAGACTTACAGAATGTTCTCTAGCAGCGAACAAAATGTAAATTAGGACAATACATTTTTTTTCATTCGAAGCAAGGTTTTTTAAGGTACTTTTCACAACTACTACTTTTACTGAAAATGTATTGTTCATATCGGGGTCATCTCGAACGAGAAGTATTCTGATTGTTGCAGGTAGTACACGCCGCTTTCGTTCGGTTCAAATATTATAAAATGACACAAAGTGTTGCTATCAGTTATTATTTCATATTTTAACATTTCCAAACTTGTCATTATGAGCTTTTTTCATTCACTAACAACACATCGCAAACGTACAAATACCGAGTACACACATCCATGTTCAAAAAAACATGTACTTTAATGTATCGATGTTTAAAATATCGATTTTTGTATAAAAAATCGATGTTTCCAAAACATTGACCTTAATATTACATTCCTGGCACGTTGGCCGAGACAGAAGTGGCCTCACCCTACGCCACCGCCCTCTAAATCCTCGTGGAAGCGTTTTCCATTCTTCACACATCTTTAAAACCTTTCACAGGATACTATTCCTTTAAATGCGAATATTCTGTGGAAGAAACTGAATGTAAGTTAATAAGAAAGTTTGGAGCGAAGTTTGATGTACTACAGGGCAGCTCTGGTTTCCCGAGCCTGAGCATCGCCCCTGTGAGTGATGATCGTCTGTGTGGAATGTGCTCGCTTCCAAAGTTTAAGGTTAATTTCTTTTTTAATACGTTTGGCCGTCTGTTCTTCTCAACAAAAGTTTCAACAAAAGCTACATATGTTACATTCCCACCTGATTGTGAGGAAACTGACTGTGCTCTGGTGTTCGTTAGTTCACGACCTCGCGCAGATTACATTTACGTGTCGAACACAAGTGCTTGATGCGTTGCCTACAAACAAGGAGCAAATGTCACAAGTGTCTTCATTGTACAAATTTTTAGTCATATTTTCATTGGCAAAAAGTGATCGATTTCAATCCCCCCCCCCCCGAGGATTGACTCCCGATGTTAGCAGGATTTTCGACACTAGTTTGTCAGCTAGGTCGAGCTCAGCCGCTGTCTGGAGGAGAATTCTAGCGGCCGACGACAGGCGAATACCGGGGCAGTACACTAACAAACGGCCACGGACCTCGTGCCACCTTTTCTTTCTCTGACTTGTCATTTCCTCATATATTACTTATTATACTCACCTGCACTCACTTGCACTACACTCCTACCCATGTCTGAAAACCATTCGGAAGCTTAGAACATGTCCCAGCTGGGAGGGTGCCCCGCTTGTGGGAGAAACCTGGTCGGGGAAAGTCCTCGCAAGCCGACTTCGGGCGGCGTCGGACCTCGCCATTCAGCCGGGGAAGATCACAGCCGCCTCCCGCGATGAAACACGCACTACGCTTACGGGACTAACGACTTTAGTAGTTGACAGAGAACTATAGTAGTGCCCAGAATCAATGAATCAATTAATCAATGAATTAATCAATCAATCCCTTATAAATACCCAATACGAGTGTCAACCTTATTCTGAGATATTCTATAAACATGACCCCCGTGTCGCAGCTGATGTAATGAAGAATGTGAAGTGAAAATAATGTGCGAATCCCGGTATTGCAATTCCCAACCACCGCAACTCCAAAGTTACTTCGCAGATAATTGTTATAAATTATGACAGATCTGTTCAAAGAATTACCTTGTGTGTGAAGTGACCTTGAGCGCTTCATCAATTGAAGCATTGAAACAAATAACCGTCTCTGTTACGATTTATGAATTTGAGAGCACGAGCTGAAATGTTACTTCGTCCGAAGTGTTTTACTCTTTCATTGGTAACATAAGCCGTTACTCCTTGAATATGATTTGTTCGTTATCACGCACTGGTCGTACTCACACAAGCTACAAATTGAAATTACCTATACATACAGAGTAACGGAAAAATTCGGGGCAGCCACTTCAAAGTTTCAAATCTATCCTTGAAAGTTGACCAATTTAGACTTGATATCCCAATAGAAACCTCTAAAAACCTATCAGAAAATCACAAACCGATCGAAAACCACTAAAAATGTTGAAAAAGACACGAAACACCCCCGAACAATGCGGCCAAGTCGGCGTCATCCCTCCTCGAGCTCCTCCATCCCCCCAAAAGTATATTTTAAAAAATTTAAAAAATTTAACCGAAAATCGTTGTATAAGTGGAATTTCATGTATAAATAAGATTCAGCTAACAAGGGGGTCCAACAAATACAGTTCCCCTGTAGTGTTAGGCTGCGTATGCCCGAGGTGACTACTTAAAGAACGCGTTAACAACTAAATTACAATTAAGCATTGCTATTAGAAATTACAAGCATAAACATCACTAAACTTTCATGAAATATTACGTACAACATGAGTCAGGAAGTTCTCATACATGTACGCAGGTAGGAATTATCAGAGGGGTCACTGTGATCCTCATTTATTGATATTTATTGATATTTTGTGATATTTAAAATTATGGATTTAGCTCGATATCAATTAAAAAACAATGTTGTGTAAGTTTTTATGAACAAGTGTTATATTTTATTTTGAATTTCAGAGCGTTTTAATTTAATATTGTCAGAAAATCGCTTTATTTAAATCTATGGTGTACATAATAGAATAATCGGTCCTGAACAAATATTAAATTAAAGTTTTTACTTTCTCCCAATAAGTAAATTCATTCTATATTCGATTAATGGAAAAGTGAAACCAATTCACTATAAGGCCTCGTGTCCTTTGTGCAGCAATGCACGTACTGCCGCGAGAACATGGAGAACGAATTTGGAAAAGTATGTTCTCCACTGTACTCCAGGAAACGTTGGCAGACAGTAAAATTACGTCTACGTCCCGAAGCAAAACAAGAGGTCATCTCAACATACGTTCAAAAGATCAGGAATCTGGTCGAGAAACCTGATCGAAACCTGAGGAGGTCATTGCCCAGAAGCTGAAGTACAATTTTTCACACAATAGTTTCTCTGACTAAGCAATAATCAGTTTTTGGCAGTGTTCACAACTCGCATTTAATAGCTCAGTAAATAAAAAGCTGTTAGATCAATTTTAATAAAAAAAAGGAAGTCAGATGTTAACTTTTAGAATTATAGAGTGGGTCATTTAATACGGTAAAAAAGAATATGCAGCGTGTTTGTGTGTGTGTGTGAATGTATGTTATATTAGCGTAAATGATTGCTTCGCCGTTTTGTCCTCAGAAGCGTATATTTCACGGGAACTTTTCGTCAGCAGAACTTAGCGCGTATTTCTAAGACTCGGAGCGCGGTTGCTAAACCGGGATGTCAATAATTTCATTTCCAAACAGCAAGTACTCAGCAATGATGACGGCTTGCTGCGGGCTAAGTGTTTGACGGCCTATCGCAGGGTCGCGCTCGATGCAGGGCTCTCACGATATGCATCCCACCTTCGATAACGCACAAATTTTCATTTCTCTTGTCTCTGAAAAAAGTAGATTTTTGCTCCGTCAATTTTCTCAGAGCCTCGACTCATTGTGAGCTCGACATTATGGACATTATAGAAGAAGAGAAATCGTCCAGAAACTGCTGTACATTAACGAAGCGTACTCAGCAAAAATCGTAGTAAACACTTGTTCTTCTCATAGAGGATTTTGCCGCATGAATTGAGACACTCAATTCACTGCACTTTCACCTGTTAGTTGACAGTTTTCTGATTCAACCGCTTGTCCTATTATTTTAACTGGATATTGTGATGTCTTTCCCAAATTCCGAGTGGAGGACCAATTGAAATTAAATGGAAAAAACAAAACAGTACAGTAAACAACGATACAATATTTTAAATATAAAATAATACACGGATTATGGAAACAAATGTTAAAATACATGTACTCAGTGGCGCAGCATTGTGGAGGGGCAGGGGCGACCCGCATCGGGCGGCACATTTAAGGAGGCGGGCAACAATTCACAATAAATAATATATTGAGTGAATTTTAACCATTTTATTTCATATTTTTGTCTTCGTTATATAGAATATCTGCAAAAATTTGTGAGCGTTGTCAGCAGCTGCAGAATTTGGTGGATAAATTTGCTTATCTAACGCCGGCTGTATTACTAGATTCGGACAATTCTAAATGTAATCTAGACGCATCTGCCGAAACTGACGAGCAGATCTTCAGGTTCGAACAACTTTGACTACGGCCTTTTCTGCTTCCAGAGGTAACGAAAACAAATGAATAAATGCGAATTACTAAACTTTTTGGAGAAATGCAAGCTGGAAGATTCTCTCTACAATATTATAATAATGCTCCGAATATCCCCATTTGCCATAAACAATTCCAGCCAGCTGTGAGAGGAGTTTTTCAAAACTGAAATTAATCAAAATAATTTAAAATAAACAATGAGTACTTTAAGGCTAACCAAGCTATCTTGTCTATTGTGCAAGAGATATGTGATGCTATAGACATTGATAGTGCAATAAAAAACATTACCCTTAAAGAAAGTAGACGAATAAAGATTTAGTTAATGACAGGTTTTTTGTTTTTAATTCTAACAACTATATTATTTTTAAATAAAAATATAAATAGTAACAGTATCGTTCTAGTTCTAATTGGAAGTCGATTTGTGTTCTACATTCAATTCGCTAATAACTAATCTTGTCGATCGTCAAGGTATATACGTCAAGGTATCATAAGTGTTCTGTACCTGTTATATTAAGATAAATGGTATGCATGTAAGAACTTTTAATAATAATAAATAACGTAATAATAAACATAATAAATAATGTAATAACAAAAATAAACATAACGAATAACGAACATAAATGTAATAAATGTGATTATTGTATTGTAAAACATCTATAAATGGCTTTTTTATTTGTAACCTGCACAGTACACAAAAATGATGGTGGTTCTTTCCCGAAAAGTTCTTTAGAATATATATTAAATATATATTATTATTTTTATGCGATATTTAGTATATTTCAGTATTTTAAATTGAAATATTTAAATAAGGGGGCGGCGAAATTTTCCTTCGCCCAGGGTGGCTGACATCCGCGCGACGCCACTGCATATACTATTCATTCAATTGTTACTGTCGTCGTAAATACATTTTTGAGTAGATAGTGGGCTAATGAAATACTACATTAATGTTCATAGCAATAGGTTTATAATTTTTATAACAAATCGGAACAATATAAATTTCTCCAAGTCCAATTATAAGAAACTCATTCATATGTTTTAACATCAGTGCATGAACGTATATTTATTTCCGCAATATTTATTTGAATTAGTTTATTTAGAAAACGTGCGCAGATCATTTGTCTGTTCCATACATTATATACAGTTTTTACTGTTTTTTGACTAAATAAACCTAAATCCAATTTGTTATTCAAGAACTTCTAGAGGATCCATTTCAACTGCCTTGCGGCTAAATAACTGTAAATATGGGCTAAACAATTCATGAGCATATTGAATATGGATGAAGATAATTAGAAATTTTAATAAAACTGAAATTCAAACCTTTCACATTCGTGAAGCGTGTAAGAGACATTTTCCTAACTGATGTACTGCTTGTGGTTCAAGAATTAGCCACTAGATGCCGCGCGTTCTCGTACTGCCATGTCAATCGCAAATGCACTAGATGCTGTAAATGCCACTAGATAGAGCGCTGTGGCATACACACAACACACACACACACACGCGCGCGCGCGCGCACGTACGCACGCACGCACGCGCGCGCGTGCGCGGCGCACACACACATGTTCTATTTTTTTCTTAAATAAAATTCTCCCATCATAATATAAGAGCAGAAATGATAAAAGGTACGAAGTATGCAGCTCTTTTTTTAATTCAGGACATTTCTTCCTATTGTATTACATTAAAAAATCGAAATAGCCCTCGATTATATCGATCAATGTATTCTTCGACCATGATACTTGCCTGGGATTCACAAAATTATTCGCAAATGAGGAGAAATTCTATTCGTTGCATTGTGGGTGGAGGTTAATGAAGGTGATTGATGACATATCAGACCTCGTGATCAGCTCGTGATACTGCATTGCGATTGGGACGTATGTGTACCAGTGTGTATATTTTTGAGTATCGGACTAGAACCCAAAATTATATGTATATTTACAACGTTTCAAGGTGAGATAATTGCATATACTTTAAAGAGCAAACATTGTATTCTACGTAATGTAATGTAAGATGAACACATTCTCACGTTATTCTGAACAAATTATATTTCTGGCTTTAGACTGTTCCTTTCGTAAAAAAGCGAATTCGTGAAATTAAACAGCCCATTGAAACATTTCTCTTAACGATCGTCAGTGATCAGAAGTGATATATCAAACTCTGCTCATGTTTTGGATTTTGAAAATAATCGCGTGATCCGTATTGTAACGTGTCCTACTACAGTATATATTGCCATGTAATTAATGGTGCTTTCTTATTGTTTCTTGAACGAGTTTGCTATTAAAATGAGAATTTTGGGCATAAAGTACTGTAGATTGCAAAATATGTAGTCCTTTAAAACAAGTAATATTGTGCAATAGTCCATATTGAAAAATGCAGCATTGACGTGCAGCTTCAGTAGGCGAATAGTGTCATAAAGTTGGATAGCCTGTTAATTCACCCGCCGTCATTAAATAGTATGGTACAGTTTTACGAAATACAATATTCCACTTGTATTTAGGAAAAATAATACATTTTTATGATTATTTAAATGAAATTTCTCTTGTTTTAATTCTGGACCACGTTCTCTAATGTATTGTAACTTTTTAGATGTGCGAGAATAGAAATGCGTCAGAAATGCATGTGAAGTCAGTGTATCATTCAGCAGATTCAATCCTACGGGTTTTGAAAGCGGAACAAGTAAGTATTCACAAGCTAATGGGTAGAATAAAGATAAGTGTGAAGTGATTGTTGAATCGTATTTCAATTTGCAGGTTAATTCCTTGCGTGGAGTTGAAATACTTCTTAAACGTTTTAATGACAAATTTCCGGAAGGAGAGGTAAATTTTTCAAATGTGCCAAGAAAAGAAGTATTCATTGTTTTTGAAGGTTTAGATGGATCAGGTGAGTATCACGCCTTACTGCTGAATTTTTATAATGCTCTTTATGCTATGTTTGGTTTCTTGCATTTGTTTGCTTTCAGGGAAATCCACAATTGCTAAAGCAGTGTCAAAGGTTTATAAAGGTGCCATGCTAGCTACTCCTCCCAAATCAATTTCAGATATTCGTAAAATATTTGATGGTTACCAACCTTCAGTGCGAAAGGCTTACTATAGCCTTGGCAATTACATTGCAGCTAAAGAAATTCTAGATATTTGTGAGGAAAAACCAGTTTTTCTTGATCGGTAAGAAGACTTACTGTTCTCTGATTATAAATTATTTTTACATTTAATTTTTGCTTATGATTGTCTTGTGAAATCATTTTGTTGTTTTATGTTTCAATACATACTAATAATATTAATATGTCTGCCAAGTGTGGTAAGAATCTGTTTCGAGTGTATGGATATATGTAAATATTCACTTTAATAAACTTAACTAATAAATAACTATTAAACACAATAATTGTGTTTTTAATTGTAACAATTTTTTGTGCATTTATTTCTCTCACACATTTAAAAATCACTGTTTGTTTGCTTGAAATTTTTATACTCTGATAAAGTTACATACTCATTAAAGTCACTGGACCATCACAGCACATTTTCTGAGACATCATGCACTCATTAAATTTAAACAACTAACCTGACAGATAGAGTTGTGGCAGAATTTGAATCTGGAACCCTTTGGAAAGACATTTCGATTTCACAGACCATACCTAACTAACATATCTAATAATGTCGATATCTAAATAACAAAATCCTATAATAACGTAGCTGATTACTGGAGAGTAAGGGGTTTGTTGTACTCCTGCCTACCTGAGAATTCTTGAAAATGCTCACGTCGCGATATTTTAAGTTAGTCTTCATGAAATAATTTTATAACAATCTGCGATTTGATATATTTTGATTGAAAAAATAGTTAAAAATTATATGTGATGTGCAGTGGAGAAGCATAATCAGCAGAAGTTTTCGCGAGCTCCAGAATTCTTAGCCATCCTTTTTCTGTACATTGTTGAATGATGATTGAAAATACTTACAATTTGTAAGTAATTTCATTCTTGTTGTTTTTAAGTTTTTCACACAACATTGACAAGAACAACACAAACTTGTTTGGTATTAGAGACTTGGAATGTCTGGGAGCAAGTATTGTTTCCAGATATAAGCCTATTTATACCAACCAAAAGCTTATGTTTTTACTTGTGTGAAAATTTAAAATGGCCAAATGTGACCTTTTGACTATGCACCAAGTATATGTAATACATGTAGAATATGTAATTCCCAAAAAGTATATTGAAGTATAAGAAAAATATATATTGTGAAAAGCAAAACAAATTTAATTATATTTCTCAAGTTTCATAAATCCTTCTGTCTTTGCTTCAGTATTTCTTTTTCCGACTTGGCCCTATAAGTGGTTCTTATTCTTTGATCATTGATTGTTGATCTCCCTTTATTTTTTCTCAATTTGAAACGAATCAAACCTAAAGGAGAAGTAGCGTATATCATGCCTCTATGGTACCAAGTTGCTGAGTTACTGTCTTTCCTGTTTGCATGAGAAGTCGGACAGAATGGGATGAGAGGGGTTGTTTTATCAACAATGCTATGAAATCAAATCTGAATATTGGTTTGCTAATGCAAATACCTTTACTATTACAAGAAGTTAAAATGTTTGGTTTTCAAATGTTGGCAACCACTCTCTTCTGGTATCTTTATTCAAAATTCAACCTTACAAGAAAGATTTTACTTGTATTGTCTTCTTATTACAGTCTGTCCTCTATGATTTAACTCTGTATAGTAAAAAAGTAAAATAGAGATTATTTTGTGCAGGTTATATCTCTCCCTCATATGCCAATACCATTTTAAATGTTTTTTAACAATAAAAAATTAAATAAATCCATCTTCATATGTCTGAATGCCAAAGAAAGAAACGAAAAGAAATTTTTGATATTCATTTGCATTTTCTGTGGTAGGTTTTGGCACAGTACAGCTGCCTATGCACTGGCTCAGGAATGTGATGGACAACAACTCAGTTCTCTTCCATCTGCTGGAGATCCTGTGTACAAGTGGCCAGAAGATCTCATAAAACCTGACTTGGTATTGTTTCTGGATGTTACGGAACAAACAAGAAATATTCGCCATGCCAGGCGCGTAAAGCGTGGCGAGACTACCAAAGAGGAAGAGCAGTTGGTAAAGGATGAAGCTTTTCGAAATTTGTAAGTAGGCTATCAATTAAGTATTGATATTAGTAGAATAGTACATTTTTGTTTTTGAACAGTATGTATTGTTTCTACCAGAATATAATACTACACATATCCCTGCATGGTGCTAGTTTTCATGAGTGCTAAGACGTACTCCTGGTCTAAGAACAACATTTTCTGCTGTTAGCTGAACACAAAAAATTTGTAAGAATAATAAAATGGTGTGTTCATAACATTTAATACATTTGAAAGATTTGGATGTTATATGCATGTATAAATGTTGTTGGCATACACATAGTTTCTGGAAGTTGGTAAAGTTTGTATATGTAACAAAAATGCATGTGAGGCAGTGTACTCTATTTTTTACGAAATAATTAGAACTCAACACTAATACGTTGCTGCAATAATTTGAGATTCACCCCATAGCCTTCCCAATCAACTCATTTAGACTGGGTTCCGTTCGCAATGAAGTTCACTAGCATCTTATTTTCTGTGCTTCTTTAAAGAACATTTTTAGGAAATAAACAACTGGAAACCTCATTACAAAACTACTATTTCATAATGTCAGCTGCCACGAGGGTCTGAGAAGGCCTTCTTATATAATCAGATCTGGAGCTCATTGTCCTGGCAGGATTTCTCTGGCGTTATCCAGAAGCTCTGCAAGAAGTGCAGGTCTTTACGATGATCAGTTTTATTAATATCAATTGGATCTAATTCAATTGCCTTAAAATATATAAATGGTAATTGCACACATTCGGACAGTTGTTTGTGGATTATCCCAGACACTGTCGCTGACAGTCATGTGATACCCATGACACCGTTCCTGTTGTCTGTCCATTTCAGGACATATGTCTGAATGTTAGCTTACTGAAGTGAATTAAGCTATTTTTACGTATTCTAAGCATTTTACACCATTTATGAGTTGTACCATCACAACCATTCAGTTCCAGATGATAAATGTCAATATCATCAACTATAAGATACTGAAGGGTGCATTTTGATTTTCACTATGCATTTCACATGCCCCTGGGATGTTACTGACATTGATTTCACTGTCCAGGTGACACCGCATTGTTGGCTGAGAGGCTGATGTTTTGCCTGTCATGTTGCAGCCTTCCTCAGAATAGTGATGTAAATGTTGGCCTCTCAACCAACGATGCGGCGTCACCCAGACAACGTTATGAACTGTAGCTGCGGAAGCTCTTGTGTACTTGTTACTGACATTGTCCACCAGATGTGCAAATTGTGCCAAAATGCTCGATATCCCATAAACTTTGGGATATTTTTCTCCTTTTCTTTCTCAAAAGATAGTTTAATCTTTTTTGCCATCAAAGTAATGTACCCATTGTTATTGTTTGTCAACTCAAATACAAGTTAAAAACACAATTTTTCTCTAGAATTGAAAAATTTAAGTTCTAATTTGCAAACTCAAAACTACATATATGTAAAAAAAATGATATTGTCATTCATCAAACATGTAGTTCTGTTTTGCTTTTATACATCAGAAACATTGCCTGAATAATTTTAACATTTTTAGAATTTTAGATTGCAGTAAAATTTATAAAATAATTGTTAAATTCTCATTTTCAAAATTTTAGCCAGTCTGTTTGATGAAATACCCAATACATTGTCTTTCCTATTCTGAATTCTGCAGTTCCTGTATTGACACTTACTTGTCAATCATTGATTTTAAAAAGAGAATTTATTTGTTGTAGGTTTAATGTGTGATAAAAAAAATTATTTTGTAAAGATACGTTACTACTTGTGTACAGGACTATTCATTGTAAAATTTTCATAAAATTTTAGTGTGAACAGTTGCTTATCGGAAAGATGTGTACTTTTCTTGTTTCGTTATTTACAATACATTACCTAAAACAAAAATCTAAACCCCATTTTAATAAAAAAAAAACTATTTTTATTACATCTGCGAAGAAAACACTTTTGTTTCCCTTTTCATTATTATTCTCATTGTGAAGAACTACATCTTTTTTAAACAATCTTATGATTGCTGTGAATGAAAATGATATTCTGGTGCATGAGATTTTTAAATTTTCAAGTTTATAAGTTTTATATTTTGATATGTTTATAAATTACTTTATGATGACTATTTTTGCATGTGAATTGTAATTCGTTAACCATTATTTTATTTAGTATTAATAAGTTTTTTCTGTTCATTTACGATTTTATTCTTCAACCTAAGTGTTGAGAAAGTTCATTTGTGAGGTTGTCTGTGTTCAACACTATTAAATTACGTGATAGTGTCATTATTTTTACGGATGTTATATTTCTGCTTCAATTGTTTCTGGGAAACCGTTTTATTCAGCTATATGAATGAATTATGAACAATATGGTGAAATGCTCCCAAATCCTTTTTGTTGCAGAGTGTTGGCAGCTTACAAAAATATGGATGATATTCCTGTTGTTCATGTTGATTCATCTTATAGTGTGAAACAAACTGTAGCACAGTGCTTGAAGCACATTGAACAGTTTTTACCTTGCAAGACTTTTGTAGATTCGTAATGCTAATTGAATTTGCTCTGATAATGCCTCTTGTCTGTTAAGAGATTTTCCTTGTATGTTTTCCTCATTCTTGGACAAAATGTTCCTCTTGATAAAACAGAATTTAAAGCATTCTACATTCATGTTAATTCTTCTATTCTTGTATTTTTCTTCTATTTTCCAAAAATTCTGAAAAATTGTTGAAGTTCATTGCTTTGGTATGTAATGGTTACTACAACATTTGAGAAGCAATTCACACAGGATCTACTTAAATCCCAAACAAGCAATTGTAATAGTTTATAAGAATTTCAGAATGTGAATTCACTCATTTTACTTGTTGGAATTTACTTTAGGTAATAATTAAAATGAATGGTATCTATCATCTGAAGTGAATGTTGAAAACAAACTGTAGATGGGATAATGTTTTGATACTAATATGTATATAATGTGAATGTATGTTGATGATGTTAACAATTTGTGTAAATTGTCTTGCATTCTATTTAGTTCACACAAAATATATTTACTTTTGTAACTCTTGGGCCTGGAAAGTAGATTTAACATTTACAACAGCAAAACCGAGTATGCACTAGCTGAAATACACTCGTGAATTGTTTTTAATTAATTTTTCTGTTTCAATTATAGTGAATATTTGTATGCTATCCACAAAAGATAACATTGTGAAGTTTTCAGTATTTATTATTATATCTTATTGCCTTTTTAATTGTCATGCATCTCATTGGTTTCAGTATTCTTTGCTTAGGTATTTATTTTAATTTCTGTCGTGAAGTTGGGTATTGTAGCCTTTATTTACTCATTTGTAATCATCATTGCCTACAGCTTTTTTTTCAAAACTGCACTGGGTATTCTTTCTTTTGACCAATCTGTCCTCTTTGGCCAGTCCAGTTTGGCCTCTTACAAGACAATATAATCAACTGGACAATAAAGTGGGTGTGATTTCTTTTTAGCGATTGTCTTACTTTTTTCTTTTTTCTAGAGAAAAAATATTTAGTATTTGAGAAAAATTGCATCATGTAATTGTACATTATGTAACGGTTTGAAGAAAAAAAAAATAACATAAACTAGGATATTTGTTTTGAGTTTATCATGCCTAAGAAATATCGTGGGTTGGTGATATATATATTTTGGTGATACACATTTGATTTTGACTACATGGTGGACTTTTTGTACCTGAGCTAGAGATTCATGTGCACTGAATAACAAATATATACATGTTAAATGTTTTGATAATATATTTCATTAGACATATTATATCTAATTGAATTGTTTAGTTCAAAAAGGTCACATCTCCATCAGCTGTGTGACCTGCACATGAAACATGGAAAAACTCCCCTCCATGGAAGCAGCTTATGTGAAGTAAACAGAGAACCACACCTGTATAAATTGTATTAATAAGTAGTTTCAACTAAAAGTATATTCAGAATAAAACTTGAGCTTAACTTATTTTTGCACAAATTGGAGATTTGGCCTTTTTGAAATAACTTATTCAATTGCTGTTGTTCTTAAAAATAGCTTAAAGTTAGTTGTGTCCTCCTTCACAATAAAGTTGTATTCCTTTTACTTAGTTTGTACTTTTTTCCAAATAATATTTTCTCAAAATTAAAATTTTACATAAGAAATTGGATAAACTTTGATTTTGGAGAAAATAGTAGACCATTACCAGGAGTTGTGAAGAGAACCATGACATTTTGATAAGAAGTGAAACCTTGCAGGGTCAATGAGAAACACTACTTTGTGTTCTAGGCCTCAAAATCTCTTGCAGTAGAATTCATTGCCATGTTTAAATGAAAGTTTTAAGGAGGTGAACTAGCCCAGCATTCCCTAGTATTTATTTATCATAATAATGTGTTAGACATGAGAAGGAATGAAAATGTCAATAGTTTTATATGGAAGTAAATTTATTTACATCGCAGTCCCGCTCGGTCTCTCCTCACTGTGACTAGAACGCACCTCCCGGCCCCGCCCCCGTTTCACCTGGTCTCACCCAATCTCACCTCTTCCTGCCTCATCCTACATCTTATCGTTCACCTATTCGCCATCTCTGCCATCCTTATTGTGTTCTACTGAGGACGGATTTTAAGAAATCTTTCCGTTTTTGTTACGTACATCGTAATAGGAATCTTCATTCAAATGTTAAATTTTTCTGCTTCTGTTGTCATATCTCTGCTTTGGTATGTCAGATTCTCCTCTTATAGTTATATTAGAGAGACTCACTGTTGTCATTTTTTGAGAGGGTGGAAGTAGTAAAGGGGAGAAAAATCTCAAGAAATATCTGTTAATGGTTTTATGAAACATAATTCCAATTGAGCTCATCTTCAGGGAATCCTTTCTGGCGAAACATTTTGATAATTATGCCAACTAGGCAGCAACACGGCGCCGCCACTTCGATTTGCAGAGGTCAGTAAATGTAAAAATAATATTAAAAAACCAACAAAATATAGAAAAATAATTTATTATCAGCATCAAGTAGGCTAAAGAAGATGTTTTCCTTATCCATCATAGTTTTGTGATAAAACTGTTTGTTTTGTTATATTTTCATTGCTCGCATTTATTTTCTTTCCCAAAATAGGAATTTGAAGGTGGTGCAGTGTACTCTCACTGAAAAATAGACTGAACAATCTGATGTGGACCCTTCTTTCAACAGCTATTCTGTTAGCATACATAATAATTACATTTTATTTCAAGAGGTGGATTTAGTTGTGTAGGCTTTAAATCCAATATGTATGCTATTCGCATAAAGTTGTGAGTTCTACCACCCCAGTTTGTCTCAGTCCTCCTTCAGTTCACGGTCATCCTTCTTTTGAGACGATCCCGCTACGTTTAAGGACCGCGTACAATGTGTAACATTTGATTCGTTGCTGATCACGCGTCTCTTTTCTGTTCACGTATCTATCTCGACATAAAACAACCGAAAGATTGTCTCCGGTAAATGAGAAAATTTGAAAACAACACGAACTACAAGAAGGCTCGATAGCTCTCCGTATCGTTCTTGATCTACGCCACTGGAGGCATAGGCGTGTTCTCGTGAGGTTCATGCCTGTTCGGCAACTTGTTGAGTTGTTGCAAAATTTCTGTTCTCCTGAGAGCTCTTCCCATAACACCTGTGCGTTACCTGTACACTGAAGTAAGGCGGGCCCCGCATGGGGATTGCCATCTTGGGTTCCCCTTCTCTCTAGTCGCTCAACGTAGTTGTGCAGCCCATTTGGTCCTTGTCTCGGCGAATGCGGAGGAGGGCTGGAAGTGCTTCCTCTCGGTGCCGAGGTACAGGGGCCTTCCGCGGAGCTTGCGTCGCTCTGCGCTACAGAGAGGAGCTGTCGGCGCCCAAGTTGTAGGTGTAGTAGAAGTAGTGTCCCGCCGGCCGGGCGCCGGGGGGCAAAAGCCTCTCCCATTTGGATGCACTGTTGCCGCCGTCATTTGTCCCCCCGTCTCTGTCTTTTTCGCCTCCGTCGCTGGCCTCGCCGCCCTCGCTAGCTTTGCTGTCGTTGCCGTCATCGTCCTCTCCGCCTTGGTTGCTGTCGCCGTCCTCGCCGTCGTCGGCATCGCCGTCCGCTCCCGCCTTCGGGAGGTCGTCCGCCGCGCGGCTCTCGGCTGCCTGCTCGTCTGGGGACTCCTCCAGCTCGAAGGGGGCCTGCAACACGCGACGACATATTCTCACTTGGGGAAGTAAAACCGGCGATTCCATGTAGTCTTAAAAAGTAACGTTTGTGAAAAAAATAAAACTTACTAGTTTAATTTAATTATGATGTAAATTGAAGTACAGTAAAAATGCTAAAGCATGGCTAAAGCTACGTAGACTATTTTCAGAAACTTATTAGTTTGTAATGTCTTTCAAACTTACGGCGCAACGTAGACAGAAAGAAGATTAAAAGAGCGCGCGTATTTTCTGTGATCTATATCATGCACCAAGAATTTAAAACATTGTTTTAAAATGTAAGTAAAGATCTTAAAAATCAAAATTAAATTCTGGCCTTTCTTAAACATTTTATCATCCCTGATTATTTTCAGAGTTAATGGACAGGGTAAATGATTACCAACAGTCACCTACAACGATAGTGAATATTCCTTTTACGCAGAAAATGACACATCTTCCCATTTGGCATCTTGGCCCGTATTGTGAACGATTGGAATGTTTTATCAAGGATCATATTATATTAGCTCCTTATGACCGAAGTGGAATCTTATATTGTTTTGCCGTTTAAAACATTCATTATTTCGTTTTTGTTCTTCAAAACACGTTACGCACAAGAATTTTAATAATTGCAGATCCAGGACCAGGATCTAAACAATATAGTTCTAATGAAAATAATTCTGAATCAGATCTTCTGGCTGTACAATAGGCAAAGTTGTCTACAACATAACCCTAATATATATAATGCACTAATTTTGTGAATATTTTGTGGATTTTAATTCAGTATACGGAAGCATCCTAAATATAACTTAAAAGCAAGTTTTAGCATTCCTGAATGCTAAGTGACGATTCCGCCAATATCGCTAAAGCATTGTACACTCCTGACCAGGGTGCATTCATGGTTTGCATCGTTTTGAGTCATCTAAAGACGTGCTTAGCTGCTATATGTCTAACGGTTGTTTTGCACTAAAAGTTGATCATTCTTGCCACCAGAGATTTTTTTTGAGTATTCACATTGCCTTTGGCCAGTTAAGTCCTTGGCTGCAGATGATGAACAATATTGTTTATAGTTTGATTTAGATCTGTGAACC
Organism: Gryllus bimaculatus; assembly: GCA_017312745.1. Taxonomy (NCBI): domain Eukaryota; kingdom Metazoa; phylum Arthropoda; class Insecta; order Orthoptera; family Gryllidae; genus Gryllus; species Gryllus bimaculatus. The sequence continues at coordinate 225,861 of BOPP01000443.1, forward strand.
TTTAGGTAACTAGCTCACGCATCATGATTGAATTTTAGGTGTGTAGTAGGAGAAGAAAGTAGTTCGAATTGTCATGAAGAGAGATTACGTAGAATTGACTTGGTAATTTGCCTTTGACTCGATTTCGATGTGGATTGTGTTGAAAGTTGAAGTTGAAAATGCATTACAGAGGGAATAGTCTTAAATTTGCGATAAAATTTTGCCGAAACTTGCAGAAAAAATTAAATAGGAAGCCAACCCAACTCCAAATGAATTTGTTTGTTACAATCGAGGAGTATTTCGGAGGCGGGTATTGTGAAGAATTTGGCCTCTATTTGTGTTGGGTGTGAAGGCGTGTTTGGCGCGAGGTGCGCCGCCGGCCAGAGACCTTGTACGTCTCGGAGGGGCGCGAGCCGTTCTCGAGCGCCCGCGCGCCGTCCAGGACCACGTCCTCGTCGCTGGCGAACTCCGTCGCCGCCTGGGAGGCCGGCTGCAGCAGCGTTTGCAGGGCGTCGCCCGCGCCCGCGCTGTCGTTGCCCGCTGGAACGGAACACAACGAGCAATTTTAAGTGACCGCGCATGTAATGTTTTACTGTCAACCGTCTGCGATGGGTCAGTAACAAGATGCCCCTGCAGCGACACTGACCGGGAGGTTGTAGGTGATTGCTTGTTTGACGTTTCCGGGCACATCAATTAGCGGTTTCTCCGATTTATAGTGGCACTTCAAGGTCACGAACTGTAATGAGATGGGGGCGTTGTCATCCAACCAAAACATTTTTAGTCGTAACGAAGCCTGCGATTGGATGTCAGCACTTCCATCTTCGTCCAGTTCGTGGCCTTGAAGTGCGACGATGTTTAAATGGGACTAGTGAACGTCGCAGGAGGTGGCGGTTTTCCTCGCCAGCGGGAGGGTGAGATCCGGCGCCGAGGTACACGTTTGCGATCGGGGGATTTCCCCTCTAGCCATCTCTCCCAGGGGTACACCGCCACACCCAGAATAAACTCTACCCTCCCGTGTGGTCTCCCGGCATGTGTAATGCGTGGCCTTGGGAGGGGAGAGGAAGGAAATATCGCGCCATTTCGTGGCCCGTTAGGGTTCAGCTCCGGCATTCGTCTGGTATTAATCGTAGAAAATAGGAAAACTACCGATTAGAGCAGCCGTCCGCGAAATCTCTCCTACAGACAGCGTACCATCCGGATAGGACTTGAGCATATAGTTAACAGCAATGCTGACTGTGAGCCGATCTCTGCCGGCGGAAGGTCCTAAGAGTCTAGTCCCGGCGCGACGGCGAATTTTCCAAACAAAGTTTAATCACAACCAATCGGTCTGGAGAAGTCACGGGACCCGCTGCTCTGATAGGTAGTTTTCCCTGGTTTCTCCCTTCAATACCTGGCGAATGCGGAAGCAGCACCGTAACAACGCGCGCCATCTTTTCCTCCTCATCATCACCCCTTTCACTCACCAGTCGGAAGCTTAGCGCTCGTCCCACTGGAGGGAGATACCTGGATAGGGAAACGCCGACGTGGATCTCACCATTCAGCTATGGAAGAACACCGCCACCTTGCGTGATAAAACATGCACTACTAATGACCATAGTCGTTCACGCGCGAAAATACGCAAAAATCTATCAACCGCCCTAAATTTAGTAAATATCTGTCCATTTCGCTCGCGCGTTGTCCGCCCAGTCCCAAACCAGACACGCTGTATCCACGCCCCAAATCGGGCCGGCATCCTTGGCAGAGAGATGTGTTAGAGAGGCGCGAGCGAGACGTCCGTGTGGCTGGGAGCAGGAAGCGCGCGCGCGCGTGGCGGCCACTGCCAGGGGCAGGCGCTCGCGGCCTCGCCTCTCCACGCGAGGCGCCGCGCCGCGTGGCGCTTCCCGGCCTTACATCACCCTGCGCGCCGCCTGCGGGCCGTCGCGCCCCGGCCCATTGTATGCAGGGGGAGCGGTGTGCTCAGCACGGGATTTGCTCAGAGGGGATTCAGGGTCAGATCATGATAAGGGCATTCGAATACGCTGGGAAGTTTTTCAACAACAACGCGCGGCAATAAATATAACACCAGGTTCATGGCTGAAATGCTCCTCCCATTAGTTGTGGTGAGTAAAACAGTTTAAGGATGTAATTGTAATTATGTAAATGTGAAAATATTTAACGGATGAGTAGGCTTTAGGCCTGATTCGCCAAAAATTTAGCCATTATGCTATTATTATTATTATTATTATTATTATTATTATTATTATTACGGACTACTATCATCCACATTCAAAAAATTAATATCCACTTTAAAATAATGTTCCAAAATATACTTCAGTGTTCCCAATTAGAACACAATTAAAACCCTTTCGTACCGCTTTTTCTCGGAGGGTTAAACTATGTCTTGCAGGCCCTGGATAATGGTCGCATTGCTGAGAGATAGGGAATACTTTACCCTTTCCCTTGCTTCGTGTCTCCGTTCAGAGGAAGGAAAGGATATGCCAGTGTATGTTTTCTCCCAATTGTAGGGTTCGTTGCCAAAGAGTAAATTGCACACGAACGAGATTCCTCCCGTTAGTACTTGACGGATTTTTATGGGATCATAAGCGTCCCAGGGACTTGAATGTATGGCGGGTGCGGGAGTGGGTTTTCTTTTTGTGGCAGACGGGTAAGCCATGTGAACAAAAACACGCTGTGCGAACATGCAAGGCACCGGCCTTCGAACGCTTTGGCATCTTTCATAAATAGCATCCTTGACTCTCCGTAACACTTTGTATCATCGTGAATAACACCTTTCGTTATTGCTGCCAAAATTACTCAAATCTGACGGATTCACTTCGCTTCCCGTGTCGGCAAGTGACAAAGAGTATCCGGTCTCTGGCGTTCGTGATTATCGTGCAATATCCTTGACTCAGCGCAACGGAGTGAGCCGCAGGCATGCAAATAACACGTGCGATCATTGCCATGACTTAAACATGAAGATAGTCGTTCCGATTTAGCCAGCCGCTCAGTAGTATTATTCGCAATGTTTTAGAGATTTCTCACGAATATTACTGCCGCCGAGCGACCGACTCTCATTCTCTTGAAAATGCGTGAAAAGTCGGGATATGTGATACTGTAAGTGTGTTTTGCGTTTCGAGTTTTATCGTATCCGGAAAGCGCTCACGGACGCCCAATTTGGCTGGGATGGAGTCGTCTTGACTGTCCCCCACGCGGGACATGTTAGGTACATCTTTCGTCTAGGCTAAAGCGCGTCGCTCTCTACCCTCCAGAGAACTGAATCCGGAACAACGTTACGCCCTCCAACGAACCTATATTCTGGGAAGACGAAAACACAGACTGCAATAGCTCGGCGATTCCCTTGTCTCAGCAGCATCGTTGACTAGGAATGACACTCGACTGTGTTGCGCATATATGTGGATAGCTGGGCCCAGATGAACCACTGGGCGAGAATTCCAGAAGCCTGCTTCTCTGTTTGGTAGTTTTCGGAGGTTCCTCCGTTCAAGACACCATGAATACCTGAGTAATACCCTAACAAATGAACCACACGCGGTCTATCCTCGCTCATGCTTGTTCTCTCCTCTGCTCTTACTCACAGGCTTTATACAATACAATGTCGCATGTGACAGGAGGTCAGTCAGGAGCGTTGAGCTTATTCCTTGTGAGACGATGCCCCGCTGAAGGGGAGAGATATTTGGAGGGGAAACCCCACTTGCGGAGCTGTCGACGGAGATTTCACCGTTCGGCGAGGTATAAACACCCATCTTGTCGGAATGTAAAATGCACTATACATACGGGGCTAATGACCTTGGTAGCTGACCAGACCGAAATCTCTCCTCCCGCTCTAAAGAAACCATGAGTCGGGGAGCTCGTTCTGAGAGGAGGCTGAGGGCGCTCGGGTAAAAGAGTGAATGCCCATCCACAAAGTAAACCTGAACCTAAGCATGGCGTTAACTTGAAAGTTAGGACTGCGCCCTTAAGCGGACTCATTCACAATGCGTTCGCATAAGCATAACACGTTCACGTAATAGCTTCAAGCTTCTGTGCTTATGTTCAAGACATAAGAAATGAACCAATCACGGTACGTTAACTCGAAACCGAGAATCGAAATAATCGATTGACTAACTAACGTCTTATGGGCCACGGACACAGTCGATATCTTGAAATCGATTCTCACATCCCCAATAGTAAACTAGAATGTGTGACAGCCAATGGAAACTGTTATTTTGCTTACATTTATGTTGGACATTTTGAATACTTCAGTCTATGGCTTGTGTTAGTGCTTAGGCGTGCGCTGCGAATGTGCCCGTAATCGCGTGTGTGGGGAGCGCACTGACCGGCGGCGGCGGGCGCCGGGGCGGCGCACAGGCCGGGGTAGCGCTCGCTGCAGACGGTGCCGCGCGGGCAGCGCGAGCAGGGCGCGCCCACGCTGTACACGGGCTGCCCCAGGTAGTTGCCGCTGGGCGCGTAGTTGCACACCAGCCGCTCCACCACCCACGGCGCCGCCTCCTCCGGGAACTGCTCCTGCACACACACACAGCGGAAGCACGACAGGCGTTGAGAGCAAGCGACAAGTTATATATTTTCCTTGCTTTGGTCCCAAACCTTGTTCACCGGTGTATCTGGATGAATTTAAATCCTTTTGTTTTCAGTATGTTTGTTCAATTTAAACCAAGCATTGGGTTCTGTGATTTTTAACTGTTCTTGAAGCAATGCCTCCGAAGCATTATCTTTGGTAAAATACATTTGAGTTAAATGAACTGGAGCGGATCGCTAGTGTCATTGTTCTCTCATATTGTAGATGAAAATTATGTAGCAACCCCGTTCTCCCCGTGAAAAACAAAATTAATTTGTAAGAATGTGGGAAGGGATGTTGGCAAGGGTAAGGTCTGCCTTATCGATGAGAGTGATCTCATAATTTCAAGATCTGAAATTACAAGGCACGCCACCTATCCTCTCTCCTTCTTAATAACTCAAGCTTAGGCAACGAAGTTCGGTGACCTTGCTCACTGCATGCAATATTCGAAGCGAGAAGTTCGCATGGTTCAGACAAAACCAAGGAATAAAGCACACATGGGAATTGATCAACTTTTGAAAAAACTGTTGTCAACTAACTCCCGAAATGAAGAGTTGGAAGCGTCGCCACATTAAACATCTTACTCTTTCATGCGTTTTTCCATATATGGTAGCAGAGCATTGGTTTAAACGGAGGTCTTCCCACGTGAGGCGAGTGCGACCTGCCACTGGTCGGTGGCAGGCTCCCGCCACCAGCAGCACGGAAGCACTTCTAGCAGAACACAGCTTTAAAAGGTGGTCTTCCCAATGGGATATTCGGTCGCGGCGCTTTACCTGCTACACCCCTTTGTTCGTCGTCCCCGTTCCTCCCCTTGCTTAAATCATTGCTCTGCTACCAGCTGCTCCGCGCCGAAGCGCTGCTGCGTGGCGACGTTGGAAGGGGCTCTTAGCGTACTTTCCCAAGGGGCCGCTCGGTGGCGTTATCGTGAAGCGGCGGAGCTCTTCCCACACAGCCATCGCCGATTGTCATCGACCGCGACCGGAGAAAGATTTGCGAGCCACGCGTCTGTGAGCTCAGGCGGCAGTAGGCAAAGACCGGTTCACTAGTGCGTCTCGTGTGAACGCTGCCGTTTAGGTTTGTGTTCGGCTAGTAGTGGCGCGAACGCGCTTCTGCGCTGATGGTGGCGGATGTCCGCCACCGAGCGCCTCAGCAACGCGACTCCGCCACTTTTTTAAAGACCTCCGTTTAAACCAATGCTCTGCTAGCAGTCGCGCCGCTGAGTAGCGCAGCGGAGTAGTGCCGTGGGAAGCGACCGTGAGTGCCTGTACGTCATATGTCTTTATGGCTTACCTCAAAAACGACGCGTGCGCAGCCGATGGCGTAGGTCCAGCCCCACACCATCTGCGTGTAGTGGCCGATCTGCTTGGCGGGGTCCGGGTCGGGGTTGGGCGCGAAGCGCCGCACCACGGCCGGGTCGAAGAAGGCCAGCTCGCCGTACCAGTCCAGGGTGCGCGCGCGCACGTCAGACGCCGCCGGCTGCGGGCAGCACGCGAGTCACTGGACGAGCGAACGGCCAGAGCGGGCTCGCGACCCCCTCCAAAGAGCCCATTGTTATAAATGGCCACGACGGGCCGCAATAGAGGGTATGAGAATATTGGAGGTGGACATTCGATCTAATTTTGCTCGTGATGTATGCGTACATTTACATTTTATTTGCATTGAAACTGCAAAATACCAGCAGTCTTTTTTACTGGCGCACTGAAATAACTCGTATTAAAAATTATTCAGTTTGCTGCGGTCACGGCACTTCTGCACTTCACGGTTCTTCTGACTCAGCAAGCAGCGGTTTACGTCGGTTGTCCGCAGAGAAGTGCTGAGAGAGGCTGTCTGGGCCGTCCTGGTTGAGCAGCTCTTGACTAGATCGTGATATTTAAGTATCGTTGATAAGTGATATTTGAGTCGTTGATAAGAAAAGACTGGTAAACGACATTTTGGACAAAAATGTGTTAAAAGTACGAAATGCATCAATTGAGATCCCATGTCCGAATACGCAGACTATTACTGAAATCTGATAAAATCACGTAAATTATTACAAAAGTTTGAGATATTTTCTATGAAATACCTTTGTCACATAACTAATTATTTTCTTTAAAATACTTTAATGTCAATTAATGTTTTAAATTGTATTAGGACTTTCCGAGCGAATGTTTTATTTCTTTTTCCCTCTAAATTTTACTTTATGAGCATAGCCTACCCCATCTCTAATTCTGTGAGTCAGAGAAAGACTATAAAATACGTACACTTCACACGTATACTTTGGTTCTTAAATTTTTTCTTGAAATATGTAAAGTTCTTGGCAAATATCAAGAATGAAACCTAAAAGCCTTAACCCCCAAACAATTAGCATTATCATAACCTTGTAATAAAATCTGTTAATCTGTTCTGAAAGGAGATCGCAGTATAACTAAACATTCATAGCTTACTTATTTCCACTGCACTGAAGTGTAAACAAATACTTTTGAGAAGTATTTTATGCTCGATTACTAGAGGATATATACCATTATTACGATTATTAAAGGACATTTACCATTATAAAGTAGGAAACACTCTCTAGTAAAAGATCAATTGATAAAATTATTGGATCAAAGAGCTAATAATGCTGAAATTGAATTGGAAGGTAATACGTAGAACAGTGCTCATCGTCCATTGAAAATATCTTTCTATAGATATTTAAGCTAACTAATAAGAGTTCTTTATACGAAGACACATTTAATTAAGTATGACTAAGCAATTTTACCGTATGGCTCGTTGGGGGAAGTAATTACATTCACGCAAGTTGAAAATCACACTTGCTTAGAAACGACCTCAACGATTTCAACAACACAATATTTTGGTTCTTAAATTTTTTCATGAAATATGTGAAGTTCTTGAAAGATTCTTGTGAAAGATCTGCAAAATCGGGAAACCCAACGAAAACTGTTAAGAATGCTAATCATCCAGTCGAATCGCATTATGCTTACCATCAAGTACACCGCTCTCTCTCGCACAACCACTTATTCCTAACATCTAGTTGTCCCTCTACAGAATTTTGTAAATTATATATTGTAGATTAGTTGTAAATATTGGACGAGCAGACGAACTAAACTATGAAGCAAGGGAGCTGAAATATTCTACTCTATTAAGATAAAATATTTGATTAAATGCAACAAAAATAAATGCATGGTTCGTTTTTTAAATGGTACCTGGGATCGATTATTGGCATGTAACATATGCGCAGCCACAGTACAAATAGTCACGTAATATCTGAAATCCAATTTCGCCATAAGTTGATAATGTATTTTTTTAATTAGTTGAAAAATTAGTTGTTTTTGAATATCGAAAAGTAAATGGTTTTAGTGAAGACTAGTCTAACTACGTTTCGACATAATATTTCATTTTCGAGACAGTGTTGCCCATGATGTTTGTATTCTGCATTTCGTTCAAAACAGCTTCCAAGGTTCAGTGCTAATGAGCATCTCATTTGCTTTGCGGGATTACGGTACGCTAAGAACTTCCGCAATAATGATTGCGTAAAAAACAACAGAAAAACAGAAGTCTCCATTGAAAATAAGGGCCATTAACGCAACAAATTTCCTCAATGTTTATTTTTCTACATCGTGTAAATATGGGAGGTTGTTACGCGCCGCTACGCGTGCGTGAAGTTAGCCTTTTTTTAAAGCATGTGACAAACGTGTGGCGCATTGCCATGAATAGTGTGCTTTGTTCATGGAATTGTCACGTCAAAGTGTAAAAGAGACTTTACGGACAAAGATGACGAACGAAGATGGTGCTTTGTTTCAATAACCTTGTACAGAGATGAAACAAATAAGGAATCGTAATTGAAGCAGTTTTGAACGATCGTAGAGAAATATATTTACAATTTTCTTAAGTGATATAATTTTTCCTTCCACTTCTGGTTGTCTTTACCTCGACCTTCGGCAAAGGAATCTCAGACTCGAACGTTCAAAAAAGATTCACTTCATGCATTTAATATAAAAATGACGATTTTTAAATCACATTTAAGGTACGAGGATTTGAATGAAAATATATGAAAAGTCTTGTAGAAGGCAAATTTGATTTCTCGGTCGCAAATATTACTGGAATGTTTACACTTATAAGAAATTAGACCGATTAAAAATGCTTAAATATCTGTTGCGAACGAAGAAAAAAGAGGGCAGCGAAACCCTTAAAATAATGAAAGATGAGTTTTTAAATAAAGGTACGAATGAATGAAGGTGAGGGAAGCACGACAAACAAGTTCATTCGCAACGTTTTGTTTTGTGGTTTTGAAAGAGCCAACATTCTCGGAGTGAAATTTATCCACTTGCTCGGCTGACAAAGGCGCGTGTGGGGCTGGAGCCGCCCTGCTGTGTGCGCCTGACCTTGGAGTAGGCGGTGCTGACGATGTTCTGGCCGACCGGGAAGCGCGGCAGGTCGCGGCAGGCGTCGTGCGGGCCGTGCGTGTAGAAGGAGAGGCAGCGGTCGGCCCAGCGCTGCGCCACCTCCGCCAGCTCGTCGTCCCACTGCAGCTGGCGCATGTCGGCCGCCGGCGGCTGCGGCCCGAAGCCCGACGCCCGCGCCTGCGCACGCGCACGCGCCACGCAAGGGTTGGGTGTTGCCGGACACGACGCGTGCTTCCGTCACTGGTGCTGTTAGTGTGGTGAACGATTTGTGTAGCATAACTCGTGGGCCGAGAGCCAATGTTTCCGGTTGCGATAAATTTCGTAGTTCTTTATCAGTTACTCCTCACAATGGCCGGTGAGCTATGTTACATTTAAAACCATCTGATTCCTAACAAAATATTACTACTTATTGAATAAAATAAAAAAGTACTTTATAAGCATTGCAAACGGAAAATTGTGTGTCATTCACTAATATATAATATACTTTAATGAGTGATGTAAACAATAAAAACGATTGTTTTGTAGAAAGCTGTCTGTGAAAGGAAACATTGTGGTCAAATGCATTAAAGTAATTATAAAAATTGTTTAACCGTATAACTTCAATAACTGAAAAAACGTATGCTCGCTAAAGTATTTCCTGCACTAATTAAAAGTTACTTAATTCAGAAGTGAGGCTGGTGAGGAGGGCCATTTGTTCCTCAGCATCTTGAAGAAGGGAGACTGTGCTTTTGTGTAAAGTGTTGGATGGCTTGTAGCGCAAGTGGGCGAAAGGGGCGTGCCCCAGGGGCTCACCCAGGCGCGGCCGGTGGCGACGCGCCGGCGCACCAGGTTGTGCGTGCGCACGATGGCGCGCTTCTCGCGCGCGGAGAGCGGCGCGGGCCGGTAGTTGGAGCAGTTGGGGGCGGGGCCCGCGTGCGGGTACGCGCACATGGTGTGGCTGCCCGGCTCGTCGCACAGCGAGCAGTAGTCCGGCGCCGGCGCCGCGCCCTCCGCCCCCGGCAGGGCCAGCCGCAGCCACAGCAGCACGCACAGCGCCACGCACAGCGCCACGCCCTCCTGCAACACACGCCCTCCTGCTCGTCTCCGCGTTGTTGCACCTGCTCAAGCCCATTGCACTATTCCAGTACACTGATGTGACAAAAGTTATGGAATACCTCCTAATACCGTGTCGGACTATATTGGCGAGGTGCAGCAACTCAACCGGTATTGGACTCAACCGGTGGTTGGAATTCGCAGTTACAGAAATATTGAGCCATGCTGTTTCTGTATCCGTTCAAAATCGCGAAATTAATTCTATTTGTAATTGCGAAAGTATTTTGTGCACGAACTGGCCTCTCGATTATGTTGTGATGTGGGTGGGTGATGTGGGTGGCCAAATCATTCAATTGACTTGTCCAGAATGTTCTTCAAACCATTCATGAAAAATTGTAGACCATTGTCATGGCCCATTCTCATCCAAAAAATCGCCATCGTTTGGGAACACGAAGTCCATGAAAAGGTGCAAATGGGCTCCAAGTAACTGAACGTAACCCTTTCCAGACCAATGATCGGATCAGTTGGACCATAGAACCGACTTCATGCCATGTAAAAACAACCCACACCATTATGAAGCTATCACCAGCTTGCACGGTTCCTTGTTGACAACTTGTACACGGCCTCGTGGGACCTGAACCACATTCTAATCCTACCATCAGCTCTTACCAACTGAAATCGGGACTCACCTCACCAAGCCACGCTACTCATCTGGCAAGTCAGCCATTAAAGCGAAATTCCGCCGCGCTGCCCTAACGGATACGTTGGCCGTACGTCCAACGTTCACTTTGGGGTAATGGCACGCGGTGTTGCTTGTCTGTTAGCTCTGACAATTCTGTGTAAACGCCGCCGCTCGTCAGTAGGGGGAGGCCCTTGGCCATGCGTTGCCCGTGGTGAGAGGCTATGCCCGAAATGAGGTATTCCTCTCATATGGCCTCAATCACGTCAGAAACCTTTTCACATCAATTGAGTACAAATGACAGCTCTGCCCTTTCATACCTTTTGTATGTGATACTACTGCCGTATGTGTATTTGGACATTGCTATCCTATTGTTTTTGTCACCTCAGTGTACGTCTAGTATGCACCAGTCAGGAATGGTGTATCCCCCGAAATTATGGCTTTCTCTTACCTCATCCCTACTGGCCAATAACAATGAGCGGTACATCCATCAATCATAGGAAACGATGGTTTGTGCGAACCCAATATAATTCATATTTGGCACATTCCGTAACAGTTTTGTACGTAATTTCATAGTGGAATAGTCTCTAAATATCACTCGTGCATTGGAAATTTCCTGTGTACTCGTAGTACCTATGATAAGTAGTAAATAATAGTCTAGTTAGCAGTTTGTAATCCAAAGGGGACAACCGAGGCTTGTTCCCATCCAAGAGTGTCATTTGTGTTATCGGCTGTGTGTCATTCAGTAATTTTCGTGAGTGCATTTTATAACTAGTGCTGTTACAAATGGCACAGACTTTCCCGTATTACACGAATGGCACAGAATGTCCCGTAACTATTCGAATAACTGAAGTAAGAAAGAACATTTCTCTGAAGTAAAAGAGAGAACATTAATTCTGTGTTATATCCAAACAATAAATATCACTTTTATTAAAGTTTCATCCATTTATTTATAAACGTCCTGCTGCTTAGGGGAATCTCGAGTCTTAGATCTACAGTTTTCGCACATTACGAGTGCAAGAGTCAGCTAATTGTCTAACAGTTAAAAGACCTGTCATGTAGTTTGTCCGCATCGGAAGAGCCGAACTCTGAGGGGCAACTGACGCTATCCAGCCATATCACCAACCTGTGTGCAGAACGCTCTGAAAAAAAGAAGGTATAAAATTTGCCTGCCTTGCTTCATCTCGATGACGTGACCTTTGGTTTTCGCCAGTTGTGTCCTATCCGTTGTGTTCTAGTAGAGGGCTAGGCCCCAAAGGGTTTCGAGATAGAAATTAGCAGCATAAGCAGCGTCTCGACCTGCCGGACTCCGCCGGAAGGCGTTCTGTCTCTGACAGTATTGTTGGGTCTTCTACAGGTTTATAGTTCATACGTCAATAAAATAGTGTTTTCATTTAGAAAATTAAAGTGCTCCTTTCCGCGGAATGATTCTAGACCTTTGATATTCTAGCGACTTAGAAATTCGAGTTGCGTTTGACGCAGCGTGTTCTAACGTCTCTGCTTTCTAGTGAGTGTTTGTAACATTCCTTTGTAAGTGGCCATATGCGACTGAACACGAATTCTGCCAAACACGGAACCACTCTGAGCATATCCTAAGGTCCCATTTTCCCTTCCAGAGGAGCATCTGCAGCGCTGGCAGAGGTTTTTGTTGGTATTTGTTTTCTTATTTGTTGTCGTGACTGGCCCTGTCGGCTCGTGAGCGTATATTAGTTGCAAGTTTATGACGCGTGACGGATCCATTCCTAATGACCCTGTGAGTTTTTACACGTGTTTAATAACATGCACAATCCTTCGTTGGGTATGGTATAACTAGAGGATGCATTTGACGCAAACGTTTCAAAATCTTCCCATAATGTTGAGGACTGTCAAATAGTTCGAATAAGGAAAAGTAATAGCTTCATAGCCTCATTTCACGGTGAAAATTAAATCTTTCTCCGATAGTAAATAATTTCTCTGTTCCTATAATAAATAATAGTTGTTCCATTATTTTGATAGCTTAACAATATTGGAAGCATGCCTGTAACTAACATAACTTTTACAAATCAAATTCATGAATGTGTATTATAAAATATTGTGAAATATGAATTAAAAAAATATTTTGCGAACCATGTTCCTTCATCTCTCCGAATGAAATATTGAAATATCCAGTTTCCAGAATTGTACGTTCTAACGAATTATCGATGCGCGCAGAAATTGAATGAAAACTATGTAGTCTCCGGCCGTATGAGGGATGTCTATGGTTTCGTTAGATACCCAAGAACTAGGGAATAATTAAAAACAATGAAACTTTGATATTGTGGTGAGGTGTCGTTGGCATTTAAAATGAAATAATTATATGAGTTACCATTGCCAACAATATTGTTTATTGGAATAGCAGCTTTCGATGGCTTAACCATCATCATCTGTTTGTGCTGTATGGAAGCCACAAAACGACTACGTTTTGTAGCTTTGTCGTTTTGTGACTTCATATAGCAGAAAACTGATGATGGCGAAACCGTCATTTGATTTTTCGGTATCAAGGTCCCACAAAATAGGGTTTGTGGCTACATCACGTCTTAGAGGATTTCTTTCTTAATTTAGCAACTGACTTTATCCACAGTTTTGTTATCAGGGTCCGGCAATGTATTTTTTCTGCCGAAAATCCGCCATTTTTTCTTTTGCGCAACATTACATAATTTGTTCTATAGTACTTTTTACTCCTTATATACGTATGTATACGGGAAAGTAAAATTGAGATTCCAAAAACATTAATATTACTAGTAATCTTGATAGATCGCTGTTACTTCTTGATCTATAGTTGACACCACCCCAGCTATCCCGACTTCCCTGGGCTTCAAATGCTCTCCATAGTTACGAATTAAGCCTGTTTGTAAATTTGCAATGAAATTTGCATTTTATTTTGTTGTCTCTTAGTTTTATTTATCTGTATGGTTGTATTTCCATTAACTTAAAAAAAAATTAATTCATGATTTTGGCAAAATTCTAAATTCTATGTAAATTTCATCTTCGTGTAAATTCTACTGCAAAAACTAGTCAAACGTTAAAAACGTGTTAAAAATGCGTTAAAAATGCGTTAAAAATAGTTTCTACATTCCTTCTACTCCAAACGTAATCAAGCTAAATGCGTCAGAACCTTCCGTTATTATACTTCCATAGTTTATAACAATGCAAAAACTCGCAGAATGCAAAAACATATTGAAAAATGTTTGTCCTGATGTAAGTAATTAAGCTGAAAGTTATGCTAAAAATGTTATAAAATGCAATAATAGGAGTAAGAAGAACCAACAAAGAATATCTGAGTTGAAATGACAACCTTAAGGAAATGATTAGTGGCGGTATTTTGAAGCAGAACTGTGATGTATGATGAAAATGGAACCTGGGATATGGTAATCTATTAGAAATAATGAAGAAAATTAGCATATACCTTGTTGAAAAATCGAAAAGTTGTACTATCACAAATAGAACAAAGCTGAAGAAGGGGAGATTAAAGCAGTTCAACTGAAATTTAAAATAAAAAAAAATTGTAAAAAAAAAAATGGTTCCAATTTTGTAAATGAAAATTTGGATGTATGGCCCTGTTTTATTCTTTAATAATATTCTTAAAGTCATATTTCTATTTGACTAATAGGGAACCTAAAAATTCGAATACTGCGAAAAAATCTGTCTTAGGCGGCGATAGGTAGCAGCTGAGAAGAGGATGGAATAAACGCTACAAAAGCTAGTCTATACTAAAGAGATTAAAAAACTATTGCGGGAAAGTCTGTGCCACTTTGTATTCTCTACAAAAAGGTTTTTGTATTCAGTCTTTGCGGGAAAGAACAGGTCTTCGTGTGTGTCGTGTTTCTTTGTGTGTTTCGTGAATGTCATTCCATATTTTTATGTAATGCATTTAAAAGATATAAAATGACATGACAAAACCAGTTTACATGTCCGTTGTTTTTATTTGTAAATTAAAATGAATTCGATGACAATTCTCGCAAATTAAAAATGTTCACCTAGAATTTCAATTAACACAGTTTCAAAAGTAAAATTCAAATTATCTAAAATAAACTATAAAAAATATTTTTTTATATCCTACTATAGCAAATGGTGGCATTTTCTAAAACTACATTAAATTTTAAACACTTATATTGCCTCCAGAATTGAAATACTAATCATAGTTAGTGAGATATATGCAATTCCTTTCTGTTTTAAAAAATCTACCAATTCAACGATATAACCTCTCAAATTGTGCGATTTTCGACATGCCACCTTTTACAAAGTGGGACATGACTCCTTTGCCCCCTCCTCCCTTCGACTCCAGGTCTACGCTCTCGTTAATGCGCATTCATAAAAAGTTATTACTATGAACCTACTGATTTACATCTCGAATGTGTGCAATGGTAGTGTAACGCTTCTTTCACAATGTAAATGAAAGTGAAGATAAAGCTCAACCTTTCAGATGCACTCGGAACACATCATAAATTACTGACAGATTGAAACGCACTGTTGAAATGTATCATTGTGATAAGGGTGTTATTATGCATTAACTGATAGATATTTTGTGATTCCAGACGCGTCAATTTTTAACTTTATTAGTCCCGTAAGTGTAATGTATGTTTCCCCTCTTGAGGTGGCGGTGATATTTTCCCGCTGGACGTCGAGAACCGGCGCCGACCTACCGTCGGCTAGCGGGGTTTCACGCCAACCAGGCATCTCCCACCAGCGGGGTACCGCCTCAGTCGGGACAAGCTCTAATTTCCCGGCCAGTTTCCCGGCATGTGTGGTAGTGTAGTGCGCGTGTAAGGGGTGAGTATATGACAAGGAAGAGGTAGGAAAGATCGCTCGCGGTCCGTGGCCCGTTTGTAAGGGTGTTACTCCGGCTTTCGCTTAGTGTTGATAGGAGAAACCACGGAAAACTACCGGCCGTTGGAATTCTCTTCCAGACTGACTGAATCCGACCTAACTGACACGCTAGTATCGAAAATCCTGCTGTCGTCGGGATTCGATACTAGGACCTCCCGGTCAGAGGCACTGCATTGGCATCAGTTGATGGCCTGAGCCACCTCTCGCGGTTTGTGCATGGGGTCGTAGAGCTATGGAAACATGTGGATGTAGTAGTAATTAATTCCTAGTTACATTCAATTTATGTGTAAAATTATTTTAATATTAATGTTCCTTAGCAACGTGAAGAAATTTGATTGCGTAACCCACGTGAATAACGTAGTAACATTCGAAAAGAATTACAATTAGCTGTCAAATGTTATTGGGATCTATTCCGTTTTATTGCGAAGTATATTCTACGAATACGATGTTTTTTTATTGAACATTCTGTTTAAGAGCGTATTCTCATTGTATATCTAAAGGCAAAAGTACGATAACCATTCTTGTGCTGGTTCAAATTATGAAACTTTCGACAGCATTTATGTGTCTCTCGTTACGCAGAGAGTTTTAAGTGTGTTTCTTGTCCAATCGTTTACTCTTTCATTGAGTGCAATGCAGACGTACAAGGACACATATCATGCTACTATAAAACTTTTCATGTTGAACGAGACCATGTTATGTGCTCATGTTACAGTATGTTCATGTAATTATATGTATATTACAGTATTTTCTGGTTAATCAAGAAAAGTTTGGGTCCTGCTTTCATCAGGAAAATAATACGCGATTTTTACTTGTTTTCTGACAATTCGTTGCCTGACAACACGCCAGGAATGAACACACGATCTGAATTGCATTTCTCTCAGGAACGGGGAAAATGAGTGAATGGTGCAAAATGGTCAGAATCTCTAGTCGCTGGACTCATTTTTACTGAATGCCCTCAGAGCAACAACCACGTTGGCTTCGGCATTTGCCCTCGTGGCCCCCATGCTCTGTGGTTATTGAAGTAGTTTTCGTTTGAGTGGACAAAGGTTGCTTTGCATTTCTTAGCATCAAGCATGAATAGTTATGTTAGGGAAACCTCTTGGTGGCAGATGCAATCGTTGCGATAAGTATCAGTATTGTTTCTTTTTCCTACAATATTTACGAGTTATCGATAACAATTAATTACACCGTAGTTTCGCAATATGTAAGACAACCTGTAACGACTGCAGTGTTGCGGGTAATTTAGTTTGAAGTTTCCAAAATCCAGCGTTCACACATTTTGTAGATCGTGTCATCAGGGCAGTCGTGAGAAGCATTTGCAGGGCAGAATGTGCCTTTGAATTTGTGACGTGCTAAGAGCAAATGCGCGGACGTCTGGCTCATGCAGATGACCTCACGATCATATTCTGTTCGCAGTTCTGCTCGCTGTAGACGTGTACCAAACATCTATAGTGAAGGAGGCAGCGGAAAGATCCAAGGAGGTGATTGTCTTCCCTTATACTGTTTGTCAAAATGTATTCGCGGTATATTACTAAATTTGAGGCTTAAGAATATTTAGCAATTACGAAATGATATAATGATATTTGTATATGAAATTGTGATACGTGTACATGAAAGTTCGTTATTAATGTTGAAGCTTAAATGGTTAGAGAAGTAGGTTTAAGACAAGAATGCCAGTTTCTTCTATAATCGCATGCACGAACACCTGAATCACTACACTGGTATTGTTTTCTGCTAAAATATGGCATACTCGTAAAGAAGCAAATATACTCTCATTTTATTTTGATTTTTGATTAGTAAACAATTTCTCAAATGATAGACGTATAGAGCTCATGAAATTCGTAATCCCAGTTTTCGTAAATCACCATTACGTACATGATTTATTTCCTTGTTTTCCACTACCTTTCTTGGTTTCGTTCATTACATTACGTACTTCTTACCGACTATTCCGTCTCTTTCACTATATTATTGGGAATAAGCAGAAGTACGTCGCGTTTCCTCGGCATCTATTATATTCTGCTATTGGACAGAAAAAGGAATATTTTCTATTTGTAATGTGTCCTGGCCTACCGCATCCTACTGCCGCTGCACTGCCCAAAGCTAGCCTGCTCTTTCCCACTGACCACGCCCTGCCCCGTGTCTGTTCTGGCCTGATGTGTTAGCATTGATCACCGTTCCTACCACAATCGTTGCTGTGGGCAGCTGTGAGTTAATGCATTGTTGCCTTCTCCCGGCAAACTTCCCATTACAATTGTGACCTGAAATTACTCAAAGCGTAATGTCACTATTGGAATGAATTAAAAAGCATTTAGTAAGAAAGTTTATGGGCTTTAAGATATGAGAAATGTTCTTTAATATATTTCCTCGCCCTTTTCGAAATACTCGCAATGGATTCAGAGTGAACTATTAATATTTACGTTCTCGCACATTTTCGGCAGAAAACCTCTTATTACAGGGTCCTGGTAACGAAAAAGTGCATTAATCCAGTTGCTAAATTTAAGAAAGAAAATCCTCTAACACCTGGTGTAGCCGGAATCCCTGTTTTGTGGGTTAACCGAAAAATCGATTGACGGCAAAACGACCGTCCGTCTGCCCGTCCGTCCGTCTGTTCGTACGTCTGTGCGTCTACAATTATGAAGATACAATTTTTTTCTTAATGATATATGTTCATCGATTTTTAAAGAAGGCCATGTTATATTTTTCGAAAATAAGAGTATTTTTGGGGTTATTCGCCCCAGTTAGCGTTAGTCGCCCGCTCTGAAAATCCCGCGCGTCTTGATCGTAATTTTAAACGTTTTGAGGCAGTTGGATGGTACGTTAGTTAGAATGTGTATAGTGTTTCATATTTTTTTTTGTTCGTTTCTTTCATTGGAGCTTTTCTTATACGTTTACAAATTAATCTTTTAGAAATTATTTAAAACCTATTTGAAATAAATATGAAATAAAGATCGCTAACCTTCACACGCCTTCTCCCAATTTACTCAGTTGGTTTTACGTAAGTTTGAATTTGTGTATTATTTCATATTTCATTTTGTTATTATTAATTATATTTGTATTATATTCACGTTATTTCATTTTAAATTGCGCCCTTTAATTGTGTTAAAAGAGAAGATGAGCGGCCATTGTGGGTTGTTGATATCCATTGTTGTAACGCTCAACAGATATCAGTAGGCGATAATGACGGCTCCTTTTCGTTCGCGATAAAAAACGAATACTTTTAATTATTTGTAGAATATTACAATACCATAGTGTTTAATAATTATTATATATTTTACGATCTATTTGCATGTTTGTCAACGATGTCAGTATCGTATTATTTATTAAATCATTATTTCACTTTCTCACATACTGCTTATTTTTCGCACCAAATGTTCTACTATTTCAAATTAGTTTTACACAAAATAATTCGGAGAGAAGTTGTGGTATAAATAGTATTACATTACCTTTAGTAATGGCGAGAAAGTTCGTGCTGTTTTACCTCCACTAGTTTCTCTATGAAATCGAGAAAGAGAGAGGGATACTTTTTGTGTAATCTCAATAGATTTGAGAGATTATGTATATGAAATTTGATTAAGATTGGAATAAAACAGTAAATTTGTATAAAAAACAAACAAACTTTCTAATTTGTATAAAAGACAATAAAACATTCTTCTTTATACAAAAAAAAAGTAGCGTAAATTATGTCCGGCAAACCCCATTTTTCTTTTGAATAAAACTAGACGTTAGAGGTATTATCCCGAAGAAACCGGAAAAAATCGTAAAAACAATTGAATGGGTTTTTATATCGCGTAAATTACCATATGATATAGTAAGAAGGCTGTGATTTTTGAAATTAGAAACACTCCAGTTATATTTTTGCAGATAATTTCCTATTATCATTATAAAATCGTTTCTCTGTACACTTGCTCAATTTCACGTGAGAAATAGAAGTGATATGCTATTTAATAAATGACGGAAAGGGCGCGAGGTGAAACGGTAAATTCCCTGCCTCAGTAAAGTACCTCAGGCTCGTGCAGATAGCGCAAAATTAGCCCGACGCATGCACAGACAAAACACACATTAAAATTGAAACGGTGATCTTGATAATTCGGACATCGATGTCTGGAAATGTTCGATCATTTATTTTCGTTGAAATCTAGATATGGGAACAACAACCACCACTACCACGAAAACAACAACAATAATAATAATAATAACAACAACAACAATAACAACAACAACAACAACAAGAAGAAGCAATGAACAGAAGATGAGATAGAATGATAGTAAAAGCAAGCAGCCATGGAGCTCACCATGCGGTGTGTCGCGGGTTGCGAGCGCGAGGCAAAGTCCAGAAGGGCCCTCCTCGTAAATCTCCGCGTAAAGAGCCGCCGCTGTTGCTGCTGCTGCTGCTGCTGCGCGCGCGGGGGAGCGTCCCGGAGTGAGGCGAGGGTCCGGGGTGCAGGCAGAGTGGTTGCTGCCGGTGCCGCTGCGCGTGGGAGCGCGTCGCGCGGGGACTGAGTCGCCTTCGCCACTGGCCGCAGCGTCTTCCCCGCAGCCCGTGGGGGCGGCGGTGGCGGCGGCGGCGGCGGCGGCGGCGGCGCGGCCTTCTGCCAGGCACGCGCGCTGCCCTCGCCGCCGTGATAACGACCACTTCACACGGGCGCGCGCGACATGGCCGAGCGCCGCCAGCACTGGAACGGGTACGAGTGCGCTCGCTCTGGCCTGCCGGCGGCGCTTCAGTCGGCCTCTTGTCGAACGGCCGACCTCACGCCACAATCGGTCCTTTACCAATGTAGTAAGAAGTGGCAAATATGTACCAATTGGGAAAAAACAATTCTGGAACTATTTGTTTCGGAATATCAAGCTGGGGTAATTATTTAGAACAAGTAATTTTGGTAATAATTTTGGTATTTTGATAATAGTACCGTAGTCAATTAAGCTTCCGGTCCCCTAATGGCCAGTGTTCTTCACAATGAGGGGCGCCACATCTTTTTTTGTTCTACTGTAGTGTAAGTTTAAACGTAAGATACTCTCGTGAGTAAACTCAATCGCCTGTCATTCCAATTCTGGTTAGAGGTGTATAACGTAAGTTAATAATCGAAATTTACATTGGCGCTTAACCATCCGAACTGTAACGGCTAAAGGGTCTCAATAAGGTTGCCGAATAGATCGCTTTTGTTTAAGGTATCACATCCTTCCTCGTTTTCGATCACTCATCAGACAACATGAAGCAAATAATCAGGTTCTGTCTTTTTTTTAAAAAGTCGTGTATCATCGTTTTAGAATTAATGGAACAAAATTGAATGTCTCGTAGTGAGTTGTCCTTGTATAAGTGATTTCAAATTGATTCTAGGAAATTAAGTTAATTTTCCATTTTTGGCCAGAATTTCGGGTTTTGGGCTTCATTTGTTTTAAAGCGTTTAATTTTAAAACTAACAGTCGGATATAAGTCTAGTTTGCACCATTGAATTTCTCGTCTTGAGTTGTACATGTATACGCGATTTCATATAGATTCTGCAAAATAAAGTTTTTTTTTCCATTTTTGGCCCAAATTTCTGGTTTTGCGTTTCATTTGTTTTCAAGCGTTTAATTTCGAAACTAATAGTCGGATTGAAGTCTAGTTTGCACTATTGAATTTCTCGTCGTTAGTTATAATTGTATACGCGATTTCAGATAGATTCTACGAAATTAAGTTTATTTTCATTTTTTGCCCAAATTTCGGGTTTTGGGCTTCATTTGTTTTCATGTGTTTCATTTCGAAACTAATAGTCGGAATGAAGTCCAGTTTGCACCATTGAATTTCTCGTCGTTAGTTGTAATTGTATACGCGAGTTAAGATAGATTCTACGAAATGAAGTTTTTTTTCCATTTTTTGCCCAAATGTCGGGTTTTAGGCTTCATTTGTTTTCAAGTGTTTCATTTCGAAACTAATAGTCGAATTGAAATCTTGTTTGCTCCATTGAATTTCTCGTCTTGAGGGTTACTTGTATACGCGATTTCATAAAGATTCAGCGAAATAAAGATTTCTTTCCATTTTTTGCCCAAATTTCTGGTTTTGAACTTCATTTGTTTTCAAGCATCTAATTTCGAAACTAATAGTCGGATTGAAGTGTACTTTGCACCATTGAATTTCTCGTCGTGAGTTGTACTTGTATCCGTGATTTTAGATAGATTCTACGAAATTTACTTTTTTTCCATTTTTGGCCTATATCTCGGGTTTTGGGCTTCATTTGTTTTTAAGAGTTTGTTTTCGAAACTATTAGTCGGATTAAAGTCTAGTTTGCACCATTGAATTTCTCGTCGTGAGTTGTATTTGTATTCGTGATTTCAGATAGATTCTACGAAATTTACTTTTTTTCCATTTTTGGCCTTTATCTCGGGTTTTGGGCTACATTTTTTTCAAACGTTTAACATCGAAACTAATAGTGGGAATGAAGTCTACTTTGCACCATTGAATTTCTTGTCGTGAGTTGTACTTATATGCGTGATTTCAGATAGATTCTACGAAATTAAGTTTTTTTCAATTTTTGTCCCAAATTTCGGGTCAAGGGCTTCATTTTTTTTCATGTGTTTCATTTCGAAACTATAAGTCGGATTGAAGTCTAGTTTGCACCATTGAATTTCTCGTCGTGAGTTGTACTTGTTTTCGTAATTTTAGATAGATTCTACGAAATTAAGTTTTTTTCAATTTTTGGCCCAAATTTCGGGTTTTGGGGCTTCATTTTTTTCATGTGTTTCATTTCGAAACTAATAGTCGGATTGAAGTCCAGTTTGCACCGTTGAATTTCTCGTCGTTAGTTGTAATTGTATAAGCCATTTCAGATAGATTCTACGAAATTTACTTTTTTCCCCTTTTTTGCCTATTTCTCTGGTTTTTGGCTTCTATTGTTTTTAAGGGTTTGTTTTCGAAACTAATAGTCAGATTTATGTCTAGTTTGCACCATTGAATTTCTCGTCGTGAGTTGTACTTGTTTTTGTGATTTCAGATAGATTTTACAAAATGAAAGTTTTGTCATTTTTTGGCCCAAATTTCGGGTTTTGGGCTTCATTTGTTTTAAGCGTTTAATTTCGAAACTAATAGTCGGATGAAGTTAGTTTGCACCATTGAATTTCTCGTCGTGAGTTGTACTTGTATCGGGTGTGATTTCAGATTGATTCTACGAAATTAAGTTTTTTTTCCATTTTTGGCTTCAATCTCGAGTTTTGGGCTTCATTTGTTTTCAAACGTTTAATTTTGAAACTAATAGTCGGATTGAAGTCTAGTTTGTACCATTGAATTTCTCATCGTGAGTTGTACTTGTATACATATTTTCAGATAGATTCGACGAAATCAAGTTTTTTTCAATTATTGGCCCAAATTTCGGGTTTAGGGCTTAATTTTTTTCCAAGTGTTTAATTTCGAAACTAAAAGTCGGATTGAAGTCTAGTTTGCACCATTGACTTTCTCGTCGTGAGTTGTACTTGTATTCGTGATTT
Source organism: Gryllus bimaculatus (assembly GCA_017312745.1). Classification (NCBI taxonomy): domain Eukaryota; kingdom Metazoa; phylum Arthropoda; class Insecta; order Orthoptera; family Gryllidae; genus Gryllus; species Gryllus bimaculatus. The sequence goes on from BOPP01000443.1 coordinate 248,788, forward strand.
CAGATAGATTCTACGAAATAAAGTTTTTTAAATTTTTTTAGCCCAAATTTCGGGTTTGGGACTTAATTTTTTTTAAAGTTTTCATTTCTAAACTAATAGTCGGATTGATGTCTCGTTTGCATTATTGAATTTCTCGTCGTGAGTTCTACTTGTATTCGTGATTTGAGATAGATTCTACGAAATTAGGTTTTTTTTCAATTTTTGGCCCGAATTTCGGGTTTTGGGCTTTATTTGTTTTTAAATGTTTTCTTTCGAAACTAATATTCGGATTGAAGTGTAGTTTGCACCATAGAATTTCTCGTCGTGAGTTGTACTTGTTTTCGTGATTTTAGATAGATTTTACGAAATTAAGTTTTTTTCAATTTTTGGCCTAAATTTCGGGTTTGGGGCTTCATTTGTTTTTAAATGTTTCATTTTGAAACTAATAGTCGGATTGAAGAGTAATTTGCACTATTGAATTTCTCGTCGTAAGTTGTACTTATCTCGGTGATTTCAGATAGATTCTACTAAATTTACTTTTTTTCCATTTTTGGCCCAAATTTCGGGTATAGGGCTTCATTTTTTTAAGTGTTTCATTTTGAAACTAGTAGTCGGAATGAAGTCTAGTTTGCACCATTGAATTTCTCGTCGTGAGTTGTACTTGTTTTTGTGATTTCAGATAGATTTTACAAAATTAAGTTTTTTTCAATTTTTGGCCCACATTTCGGGTTTTGGGCTTCATTTGTTTTTAAATATTTCATTTTGAAATTAATAGTCGGATTGAAGAGTAGTTTGCACCATTGAATTTCTCGTCGTGAGTTGTATTTGTCTCGGTGATTTCAGATTGATTCTACGAAATTAAGTTTTTTTTCCATTTTTGGCTTCAATCTCGAGTTTTGGGCTTCATTTTTTTCAAGCGTTTAATATCGAAACTAATAGTCGGATTGAAGTCTACTTTGCACCATTGAATTTCTCGTCGTGTGTTAATTGTATACGCCATTTCAGATAGATTCTACGAAATTTACTTTTTTTCAATTTTTGGCCTATATCTCGGGTTTTGGGCTTCATTTGTTTTTAAGGGTGTGTTTTCGAAACTAATAGTCGGATTGAAGTCAGTTTGCATCATTTAATTTCTCGTCGTGAGTGTTAATTGTATACGCCATTTCAGATAGATTCTACGAATTTAAGTTTTTTTCAATTATTGGCCCAAATTTCGGGTTTAGAGCTTCATTTTTTTTCAAGTGTTTAATTTCGAAACTAAAAGTCGGATTGAAGTCTAGTTTGCAATATTGAATTTCTCGTCATAAGTTGTACTTGTTTTTCTGGTTTCAGATAGATTCTACGAAATTAAGATTTTTTCAATTTTTGGCCCGAATTTCGGGTTTTGGGCTTTATTTGTTTTTAAATGTTTCTTTTCGAAACTAATATTCGGATTGAAGTGTAGTTTGCACCATTGAATTTCTCGTCGTGAGTTGTACTTTTTTTCGTGATTTCAGATAGATTTTACGAAATTAAGATTTCTTCAATTTTTGGCCCGAATTTCGGGTTTTGGGCTTTATTTGTTTTTAAATGATTCATTTTAAAACTAATAATCGGATTGAAGTGTAGTTTGCTCCATTGAATTTCTCGTCGTGAGTTGTACTCTTCTCGGTGATTTTAGATTGATTCTACGAAATTAATTTTTTTTCCATTTTTGGCTTCAATCTCGAGTTTTGGGCTTCATTTTTTTCAAGCGTTTAATATCGAAACTAATAGTCGGATTGAAGTGTACTTTGCACCATTGAATTTCTCGTCGTGAGTTGTACTCGTATCTGTGATTTTAGATAGATACTACGAAATGTAGTTTTTTTTTAATTTTTGGCTATATTTCGGGATCTGGGCTTCATTTGTTTTTAAGCGTCTAATTTCGAAACTAATAGTCGGATTGAAGTCTTGCTTGCACCTTTTATTTTCTCGTCGTGAGTTGTACTTGTATACGTGATTTCAGATAGATTCTACGAAATTTAGTTTTTTTTTCATTTTTGGCCATATTTCGGGTTCTGGGTTTCTTTTGTTTTCAAGCGTCTAATTTCGAAACTAATAGTCGAATTGACGTCTAGTTTGCACCTTTGATTTTCTCGTCGTGAGTTGTACTTTTATACGTCATTTCAGATAGAATCTACGAAATTTAATTTTTTTCTCCCATTTTTGGCCATATTTCGGGTTCTGTGGCTTTTATTTGTTTTTCAAGGCGTCGTTAATTTGTAACTATTAGTCGATTGAAGTCTAGTTTGCACGTTATATTTAATTCTCGTCGGAGTTGTACTTGTATACGTGATTTCAGATGAGATTCTACGAAATTTAGTTTTTTTCTCAATTTTGGCTCATATTTGGGGTTTTGGGCTTCATTTGTTTTCAAGCGTTAATTTCGAAACTATAGTCGGATTTGAAGTCTCTGTTTGCACCTTTGATTTCTGTGTCGTGAGTTGTACTTGTATACGTGATTTTCAGATAGGATTCTACGAATTTAGTTTTTTCCATTTTTGGCCAAAATTTCGGGTTTGGGCTTTCATTTGTTTTCAAGCGTTAATTTCGAAACTAATAGTCGGATTGAAGTCTAGTTTGCAGCTTGATTTTTTCCTCGCGTGAGTTGTACTTGTATACGTGATTCAGATAGAGATTCTACGAAATTTAGTTTTTTTCGATTTTTGGCCTCAAATTTCGGTTTTGGCTTCATTTTGTTTAAAGCGTTAATTTCGAAACTAATAGTCGGATTGAAGTCTAGTTTGCACCTTGAATTTTCTGCGTCGTGAGTTGTACTTGTAATACGTGATTTCAGATAGATTCTACGGAAATTAGTTTTTTCCTATTTTTGGCAATATTCCGGGTTTTGGGCTTCATTTGTTTTTCAAGCGTTAATTTGAAACTAATAGTCGGATTGAAGTCTAGTTTGCACCATTGAATTTCCGTCGTGGAGTTGTACTTGTATACGTGATTTTCAGATAGGATTCTACGAAATTTAGTTTTTTTTCCATTTTTGGCCATAATTTCGGGTTTGGGCTTCATTTGTTTCAAGCGTTTAATTTCGAAACTAATTAGTCGGATTGAAGTCTAGTTTTTCAGCTTGATTTTATCTTGTCGGTGAGTTTTGTAATATATACGTGATTTCATGATATGATTTTAAGAATTTTTTTTTTCCCATTTCCTGCCATATTTCGGGTTTTGGCTTCATTTGTTTCCAAGCGTTTAATTTCGAAACTAATAGTCGATGAAGTCTAGTTTGCACATTGAATTTCTCCGTCGTGAGTTGTACTTGTATACGTGATTTCAGATAGAATCTACAAAATTTATTTTTTTTTTCCATTGTTGGCCAAATTCGGGTTTTGGGCTTCATTTGTTTCAAGCGTTAATTTCGAAACTAATAGTCGATTGAAGTCTAGTTTGCACCTTTGAATTTCCTCGTCGTGAGTTGTACTTTGTAATACGTGATTTCAGATGATCTACGAAATTAGTTTTTTTTTTCCATTTTTGGGGCTAATATTTTCGGGTTTTGGGTTTCATTTGTTTTTCAAGGCGTTAATTTCGAAACTAATAGTCGGATTGAAGTCTAGTTTGCACCATTGAATTTCTCGTCGTGAGTTGTACTTGTATACTGATTTCAGATAGATTCTACAAATTTAGTTTTTTTCCATTTTTTGCCCTCTTCTCGCGTTTTGGCTTCAATTGTTTTCAAGCGTTAATTTCGAAACTAATTAGTCGGATTGAAGTCTGTTTTGACATTGATTTCTCGTCGTGAGTTGTACTTGTATACGTGATTTCAGATAGATTCTACGAAATTAAGTTTTTTTCCATTTTTTGCACATATTTGGGTTTTGCTTCATTTTATTTTCAAGTCGTTGATTTCGAAATAATAGTCGGATTGAGGTCTAGTTTGCACCTTTGAATTTCTGTCCGTGTGAGTTGTACTTGTATACGTGATTTCAGATAGGTTTTACGAAATTATTTGTTTTTTTCGATTTTTGGCCAAATTTCGGGTTTGGGGCTTCATTTGTTTCAAGCGTGTAATTTTCGAAACTAATAGTCGGATTGAGTCTAGTTTGCACCATTTGAATTTTCTCGTCGTGAGTTGTACTGTATACGTGATTTCAGATAGATTTTACGAAATTTAGTTTTTTCCATTTTTTGGCCGTGAAATTTCGGGTCTTTTGGGCTTCATTGTTTTTAAGCGTTTAATCTTCGAAACTAATTAGTCGGATTGAAGTCGAGTTTGCACCATTGATTTTCTCGTCGTGAGTTGTACTTGTATACGTGATTTCGATATCATTCTACGAAATTAGGTTGTTTTTTTTTTTTGCCAATTTCGGGTTTTGGGCTTCATTTTTTTCAAGCGTTTAATTTCGAAACTAATAGTCGGATTGAAGTCTAGTTTGCACCTTGGAATTTCCTCGTCGTGAGTTTGTACTGTATACGTGTTTTCAGATAGATTCTACGATTAATTTTTTTTCCATTTTTGGCCCTCAATTTCGGTTCTTGGGGCTATCATTTTGTTTTCAAAGGCGTCTAATTTTCGATACTACTTGTCGGATTAGTGGAGCTATGCAGCCTTTTGAATTTCTCCTCGTCGCGTGAGTTGTCCTTGTAGATATACGTGATTTTCCAGGGAATTTGATTCTACGAAATTACGCTTTTTTTTCATTTTTGCCGCAAATTTTCGTCGTGCTAGTTTTTGGTTCCATTTGTTTTCAAGCGTCGGTAATTTGGAAACTAATAGTCGGTATTGAAGTTTCTAGTTTGCACCATGATTTCTTCGTCGGTGATTGTACTTAGGTATAACCGTGATTTCGAATAGAATTTACGAAATTTAAGTTTTTTTCGGATTTTTTGGCCCCAATTTTGGTTCTGGGCTTCCTTTGTTTTTCAAGAACGTCGTAATTTCGAAACTAATAGTCGGATTGAGAGTCTAGTGTTGCACTTTTAGATTTTCCTCGTCGCGTAGTTGTACTTGTGTATTCGTGATTTTCAGATAGAATTCTCAGAATTTAGTTTTTTTTTCATTTTTTTTCGCCTATATTTTTTCCGGGGGGATCCTGGGCTTTTTCATTGTTTTTTTCAAGCG
>BOPP01000444.1:0-51659 GCA_017312745.1 Gryllus bimaculatus
ATATACACATACATACATACACACACACACCTCTCCAATCTAAATTCGTACTACGTAAATAAGTAAACATATATCAATCAGCTACATTTCTGTTGGGGCAGGAAGATCTAAATCAAGTAGAAAATTCTGAACGAGCGCTCTTCTGTTTAGACAGAATATTATTTTTAACGCATACTTTAATTTAACGCTATAATATCATTATACATTTCGACGCAGACATATTAAAATCGTCCTTTGTGTATAACATTTACCTTGTCCTATGAACAAAACATAAACGCTCTGATTAAATATTTATAATGTTGAATTCAAAATGTATAATGGAAATGAGACTTTTACTATGCTTTTAATTGCACTTTGCTCAGACTGCTATAGCTTAGTGCCATCATTTGTCACTGCAGCTTCGCAAACCGGGAAGTCCTAGGGTTCTAATCCCGACGGTGGCGGATGTTCGTTTCTAATTACAGATCTAGGTCGAATTAATCTACATTTTGGACTAGAATTTCAGCTGTCGGCTTTTCTGATGGGTTTTTCCTGGTTTCTCCTCTGAATTCCTTAACACACGCACCACCGACGGCGTACGATCCTTACTGGTTCAATCGTGCCCCCTTACTCTAATATACACTCATACTTACATACACAACTCTATCACACTTAACAGGAGACCAGCTTCGATCTTGTCCCGGGTGGGGGCATTACTGCGGTGGGGGAGATTCGTGTATTCGTGAATCCCTTCAAGTCGCATTGTAACTGGACGTCTATCTATAGTTTCAGCAGGGGGGAACATTGCTTCCTCCCGAAATATAGCATAAACTACACTTACATTATTATTAATGTCCCCGAAAACCCTAAACAATCGATCGAATACAGCGAAAGCTATCGATTACGTAAATATGAAAAAAACTGATATATTTTTTAGAATGTGTCATTTACGCTGTTTCACCAAACTACTCCGAAAATAAAATTACAGATTCAAGTGTTATTTAGTGTCTTATGGACATTGCCATCAAAGTGCTGCTTTCGAACAAACTCTCTCTCAGTTGAAGAGCCGCTACGCTCCCGCTTTAGTTGTTATGCGGATTCTGCTTTTCGCTTTTGTGAGCTACAGATGCCAAGAAGTGGTGCTATGATGAACGGCAAAGACTTTCTCGTACAATTTCGCTTTCTAATTTGTTTTGTCTCGGTTAGGTGTTGTGTTTTTCTCCACCTTCTTCCCACCTGCTACGTTTCGGTGCTTAATTTTTCTTTTGCGTTCTCTCATTTTTTCACTGCCGCAAGAGTTGAATTTAAATACAACTTTCGAAACGTCATAGAAGAGTGAATTTTTTTTATTGAAACAGATCATTGACACATTTGAAGCCGTTTCTGAAAAAAATGTCTTTTGGGCGTTTCTCAAAATGCGCATTTTCACTATAATAGTTTTTCGTGTTCATCTACAAAATTGTATGCGTTTACAACATACTCTTGTATCATTTTATGCATTTGCACTCAGAAATGCAGTAATGTATAAAAACGCTCGTAATATACGTTCATTAACAACGTGAGAAATGAATAAGAAAATGATATTAGTGTAATTTTTGAAAATAGAAAAAACAAAACCATACATGAAAATTGCGTTGAAGTCACGTTTATCAGTAAATTTCGCACTATTCCTACTGAATGATTAATTCAAACATTTGAAGCCTCTTTTAAATATTTTTTTCATAAATATTGCTCGTATTTCTACCAAAATTTCGCGGAAACTAGTAATATTTTCAAACTTTTTACATGATATTTATTAAAATGTTCTTTGTGAACTAGTTTCATCTAAAAAAAACTCCATTTTCAATGTTCTAGTTATATGTACATGCCGAAAGTACTATCTTTGGTAATTTTCCAAATTTCAGAGATAATCGTGAAATTTTATCTATGTCATCAGTGTATTTTAGTCTATTCTTACAAGAATCGTAAAGAATAGATTTAGAGCAGTTTTTGAGAATATTTGAAAATGTCCCGAAGATTTTAAAGAAAGTATCCCGGATATTTAAAGAATTCTTTTAAAAATTGCAGGGTCTCGGGTCGGGCGAGATCGATCAAGGAATGTTAATGTTGGCAAAATCCTACGGACCTTACTAATGGTTTAGACACTAGTGTTGTTCATAGACCGACGGAGAGACTGGCGGACGGACGGACAGACAGACATTTGAAAAAAAACTGTCGGTATCAGAAGGCCACCAAACTTGCTTTTCCATTGAAACATCAAAATAAAATTAGCACAGCATTACATAAATTTCTAAATACAAGTAATATATCTTGTACTACTATATTACTCCGTATATTAGTACGTATACGAGAAAGTAAAAAATAAATAAATTCACTGTTCATAGACAACAGCAGGTTTCGGGCAAGATTTCTACTTTACAAAGGACCTCTTCAAGCTTCGTGCGACGATAATTACAAGTTCGTACTCACAATTGTGAAATTTCATCTGAAAATAGATCCTTTCGCGTTTTTACTAGAGTACCTCATGTCAACATCTCCAAAAATGCGTTTCAAAGTTGCCTATCTCTTACAACGTCGGAGCCAAAAACCTGTCCCTCAGAATGCAGTTGCAGTGTTTATGCGTATATACTGCAATATACATGTATACTCGCATTACAGTATATACGCAGTATATACAGATAGGAAACCCTATGTAACACGATTTACGATTAATGCTAGTAATTGCAGTATTCTATTTGAATAAATTGGGACGAAGGAATAATTCTCGTCGATTAAGTCTAAAAATGTTTTACTTTTCGTAGCGCCATATTCAGAGAACTGTACATTGTTAATTAAACCTAAAAATATACTATCAATGAATTTTAATTAAATCAAACTATACAATTTATTTGACGATAATACGAACTTGATTTTTTTGCACAAACCATTACAGGGCTTTTTCTAAAGTTGTTTAAATTTAGATTTATTTAGTCAAAAACAACAACAAAAAACAGTAAAAACTGTATGTGACGTATGGGGGAGATGATCTGCACACGTTTTCTTGAGTTCCAGAATCCCTTCCCTCATTTTAACTAAAAAAAGTTGAAAGACTAGTAAAAGTTTAAAACAAATAAAAAAAATTCAAAATCGCAAGATTAGCAATATTTGAAAAAATAAACATTTTCGTTTCAGAGTTATAGAAAACTGATTTGCATCGGTAAACGAATTCCAAGTAAGATTTTTCCCCATCGCTATCAAAATAGTAACTCGCCCTTACCTCTACTCTTACCATTAGAAACAAAAGGAGAGTTCAACAAAACGTGCGCATAGTGAAGTTACATTTATGTTCAAAAGCAGAACAAGGGGCCATCTCAGCAATTGCTCAATGGATCAGGGAAACTGGACAAAACTGATCGAGATGTTGATTATTTTGATCTGGTCGAGATGTTGACCTGATCGAGGTTATTTTCGTTGATCGCTCAGAATTTTAGAAAATTGCGTTTCGGAAATATTGGATTGAGATTTCTAATCTTCAGTCCGAATTCGAAAGTCAAACCGTTTCAATGATGTAGGGATACGGCACATGGTGAGTTAAAGGTTGAAAATACTTTTGCAGGTTCCTATCGAAGTATAATATAGCGAAGCAGTTAGAAATAATGTCAGAACGTATGTGGTTTTTTGTTTCATCGCTTGTTTATGGTACGTTGAAGAAAATGCTTCGTTGTAATATGGGAGAAGGGGTTAGGGGTGAAGTCTAGGTTTTCGTAGACTCGAATATATTCATCAGGGAAGTGGTTCGAAATACGATTACATTGATGGAAAGTGCACTGTAATGGGTCCTGATGAAAATAATATAAAGAATTTATTACAAAGCAGTTTGTGAAAGTGTCTCTAACATTAAAGTGATGTTTTTAAGGTTTGGGGTTAAGGTTTTGTCACTCAAAGATCGATTGTGGAATTGCATATTAATTAGACGTGCTACTTAACTGCTTGTATACAGGTGTCTTCCATGCAGATTTTGGGAGATTATCACAGATTGTATTTTTATGCTCCTGTCATCCTATTTCTTTTGATCTGATCAGTAGTAAAATATGATTCAAAATACAATATTACTTATATTTTTTCCTTTCATATTTTTATAGGATAAAGTAGACACTGCGTTGTCTGAAGATGAAGAAGGGGGTGATACATCTCATATTGGAGAAATTTCAGATGGCATTAGTGTTATGGCAGATGGAATGGCTCCAATACCAGGTGGGCCGTTTTCAGCTTTAACTCCTTCCATGTGGCCTCAGGACATATTACTCAAGCTTGTACAGCAACCAGAAGACCCGAATTCGCAACCCGATTATAGGTAAGATACAATTTTGTATATACACACACAATGTTTTCACGGTATTGTTTCAAATTATAGAGGTAATGCTGTATTATGCTGTCAAGTATAACTACCAATTACTAAAGTTGAAAATTAATATGAGAATCAGTCAAATATTTACCTTTTCTGCAGTTGGAGCATTGGGTATGCAAATAGACTTAGGAACAATCTTAAACAATTTAATTATCACTCTGAATTCTACCAGGACATTTAAACGATCTGGTGCTATTTATTTCAGACGAATTTGGTTTTATAATTTGAATGACGGCCTACAGTTGTTTTCACATTATGTAGGTGCATAGGTCCAAGAAAAGATAAAACAATGTCATAAGTATAATTAACAAAATAAAGAGTAAATAAATCAATCTACATTTGAACAAAAAGCCTTGTGCAAATTCGAATGAAAGGACCCCATGTTGATAATTTTATTTTTCCACAGATTTGACGAGTTTGGTTTTCGAGTGGAGGAGGAAGATGGCCCTGAACAAAACTCTAATAAACTCTTAGGCATTCCATTTGTAGAAGACCCACAACACAGGTACTGGATTAAAAGTGGAAGAATTACTATTATGTTATTTTTTGTGCGAAGGCTCCTTCGCGTTCTTTGTCAGAACAGGGCATTCTTAGTTTACTTTTTCTTGTAAGGAAAATTTATTTCACTCGTACTGTTTACGCACGCACGTGGTCTGCAACCACCTGCGCCGCCCCCTCCCCTCTCCGCTCGGCCGCCGGGACAGCGAAGGCGCAAATCCGTCTCTTTGTCACCGCACCGCCGGCTTTGCCACCCTCTTAGGCACGACGCCGCGTCCTTGTCGGCATGTGCGGTTTATGACACCCATTTGCGCCTTCCGCGAATTGCGACCACCCCCAGCCAGCGGCTCGGCCTAAGTGCACCGCGCGGCCCGCTGGTGGTCTCTGAGGTTTCGGCAGCCTTTTTCCCACGGCGGCCCGGAGCACCCCCCCTCCGCCACGCCTCGTGGTAGCCACCCCCGCTCCAGGGAGGGGCGGGGTTCTATATATTCGTGCGCACAACCGCGCCCAGGCAGAGACACGCAGAGATTCGCAGAAACATTCATAGACATTCATTGTAGAGATAGTTAAATATGTGAGGACGAGGCACGTGAGCACGCGTCTTGTCACGTCTGCTCCGCTCCTGACACATGTCACATCATTCTGGGCCTCAGTCTGCCCGCATAGCCGATGGTCGACACCAGGGCTGCCCATCTCGGCATTCATTCAGGGTTGAGGCTGTCCACCCCACATAAACTGGACCACGACAGCGCGCATTGCCTGGTCATCGCGTCCGGGGGCTTGCAGCATTCGCTCAGAGGCGCACTGTACGTGTTCAGCGACCTCCGCGCAGCGAGACATGGGACGAGCTCAGCGCCTTCAAATAGCAGGTACCTGTTTCTGCCTCTTAGCCGAGCCAAGCTTCTCAGGTTCATACCATGCAATAGAACATTAATCGACATTAATTGGATTGAACTGTTTCTCATCATCATCATCAAGGATCAGTTATTGTATTAAGTAATTTTGTGTCAATTAATATAATTTATCGTTGTAAATTATTGATTAAGTTTTAGATTTAGTTTTCTGCAATACTTTTTGTAGTAATTCACCGCTCGGGCCCGGCACGCATTTTGTATATAGTAGTTTTACAATTGTTTTGTTTTCATGTAAGTTTACATTTTATTAATCCAAGAGGCACTATAGAATTAAATTAATATTTAAGCTATTCGCTTTTCTATTCATTTCGGCCGATCCCTCATTTCCTCGTACGAGGTGGTCCTCCAGCCCTTTTATTTAGTAGCCCCCTGGCTACATCGCCTGAGCTACCGGAGGCCGATATGTGTGTGTGCTGTGCCCGTCTATAGCCAACGGTACGGTCCACGCTGTTGGCTCATCATTGTGCGTGGCGCCGTGTGAGAGGTGGGTACCAGGTGAGTACCGCGTCTGCACGCGCTCGCACGACACGGACGCGCGGTGCGCAAATACGTACTCTATGTAGCAATGATATCCAAGAATTCCATCAGTATGAACCTATCAGGGAATTTTTCTCGTGCAATGTTTTATTCTTGTTATATGCTCACAAAGTGCCTTTGTTTTTGGTTTGGGATTTAACATTTGAGAGACTTGAAGTGTATCTCGGTTGCCTGTCCGGTCTCTCTGTCCAATGTATCTGTCGCGTCTGTCTTTCTGTGTGGTTCATACAATCTCCCTTATATAAACGTAATATAAATGTAATCTAATTCATTATATATAACTGTTTTGTTAAAATAAACATTGTTGTTTTTGATGATCAGTTTAGTCTCTAATTGTACAGAAACAGTTATGCAGCAGAAAAGATTTTATTTTTAACATTTTGTGTACCGACCTTCATTGTTTAATGTAATCTGGCCATGTGTTTTTAGTGACGTGTGATACAGACATCACATTGATCACGTCCATCAGGACGTGATTTCTACGACGTGTGTAATTATAAATTGTAATTACACACGTATATATTTATAGATATCAGTATTGCATTAAAATATGTTCCCACCGATAAGTCAGTTCTGACAAATATTACTGATTCGTAAACAAATAGGCAAGGCAATGGCAAATTTCAAGCTCAGTTAAGAGAGGCTTGCTGGGATCACCCGGATGGCATTTTTTCATTATTCGAAAACTTTTCTTTTGCAATCGGAAGGTCTTGGTACTACATGATGAGCTTCCCCGGACTGTTATGCCATATCTCAGACGGGAATGTATATTTGCAAAATACACGCAACGAGCTGTTTGAAGGCTGACAGAATTTGAAAGAAATTCTGAATGCGTAGCATAATGAACATAATAATAATAATAATAATAATAATAATAATAATAATAATAATAATAGCGACGTAGTAACACAAACAGCTACCCTAAAGACTTTCTCGAGAAAAAGAAAGAATAACAAGTACTACACTTTTCAACCGATACAGATGCGCCATATAACGCTCTTTTCACATGGAGAGAACTTCAAGACGCCATAAATGCCGCTGGAGACACCGAAGCAGGATCAGACAATATCCCTTACAGCATACTAAGTCGGTTTAGCGAAGGAAATACTGTCCACCTGGTATACATTATAACATTTGGGCGCAAAGTAATTACCCCCAAGTCTGGAAAGAAGCGGTAATAATTCCACCGTTAAAGGCTGGCAAGGATCCATTGAAACATGAACATATTTGCCTGGTATCGTTGACGTGTTGTCTAGGAAAAATCTTGGGGAAAAAATGGTCAACACCCGGCTAACATGGTGTTTCGAAAGAAACAACCTCCTGAACATGCATCAGTGCGGATACAGAGAACATCCGTCTACAATCGACCAACTAATATATCTGGAAGATGCAATTCAGAATACCTTCCAAAAGAAAACATACGGTTACCGTAAATCTACCAAAACTCATATTCAGCTTCCTTAGTACCAGATCTTCCCAAGTTCGCGTTGGGCAGTCCATCTCAGAAAGCTACGTACTAGAGAATGGTGTACCGCAAGGCCCTCCATTGAGTGGTACGCTCTTTATCATAGCGATCAACGATATGTTTTGACGGCATAAAAGCATCATTTGGAAAATGCATGTATGTAGATGACATTGATATATTTTATTCAGCCAAATCACCGGCAGTGATCAAATTCAAAAGCAAAAGTCATAATTCATTAGTAAAGAACGCGAAAAACATTGGTTTCTCATTTACAGTAGCCAAAACGAAATGCGTTCACTTCTGTAGGAAGCGAAAAAGCTTCAGAGTTCCAGATCTGGCGTTAAGTGATGTTCAACTGACGTGCAATGAAACGGCAAAATTTTCTTGGTGTGAAAGATAGACATTTGTTACATTTGTTCGATAGACTTTTAACTTAACATCTAGAATATACCATGTGTAGATGCAGAACAGCTCTGAACGTAATCAGATGCATTTCCCATATAAACTTGGGAGCAGATAGAGACATCTTACTCCACAATTACAAATCCATTGTGATGTTCAAAATAGATTATGGAAGTGCAGGGTACTCCTCAGCCAGAAAGTCATGTTTAAGAAAATTAGATCCCGTTCATAATACAAGCCCCGTTTTGCTTGAGGAGCGTTCCGCACTAGTCCTTCCTTAAGTCTATACTGTGGAACCAGTACCATGTCGCTACATCACAGACGACAAACAATACAACTCAACAATAGATAAAAAATGCTGCTTCGAAGTGCATCATCACATCATGGCAGATCACTTGGAACCGCCTTCACACGAAGCTAACCCCGATTAAACAGAACATCAGTAAATGGTCACCAAATGTCAGCTTCCCTCAACGAGAACAAGTGTGCATAACCAGACTAAGTATAGGCCATGCGAGAATTACTTCATACATGCTAAGAAATGAAGAACAACCCATCTGAAGCTACTGAAGACTTTTGACAGTGGAACATATTCTGACAGATTGTATAGATCTCTCAGGACTTAGTGACAGATGCAGCATGAGAGGTAACATAAAGGTACATCTCGGAACCGACAAGACGGCAACTGACGAAACAAAGTTCCTGAAATAGGCCAATCTTTTCTACAAAATTTAACTAGTAAATGTTTAGTTTTAACATCAATCCGTAAAAAGGCTAAAAGCCTCAGTTGCCAAGCCTTCAAAGAATAAATAATAATAATAATAATAATATTAGTAATAATAATAATAATAATAATAATATAATAATAATTTTTAATGGCGAGGCTCAGGCGTAGGACCTGCTCTTCCGTCTAACCATTGAATTTACATTCATTAAGAGTAGTAACATTCTAAAAGGGAAGGACCAGCTGTACATTTACGTCTGGGTGTACAAAACTAGAGACCATCCCGGCGTACGCCTTAAGCGATTGAGTAAACCCAGAGAAACCTCAATCAGGACGTCGGCTTAGAGCCGAACTTTAATAGAACTGAGTATGTTATGCATAGTGGTAAAAGGGAAGAGAAAAGACGTACAGGAGAAGGGTACATAAAGAAAAATTACATTAAAAAGAACATGAGCACTTTTACCTAAATATAAAATAATTTTAACACCAGAGAAGCACAATACACTACAAGCTAATAATACCAGTAATTTTAAACACCGTATTGGCAGTATTATGGAACAATATAAAGAGTGCTAGGTTCTTAACATCTATTTTGTTTATGCCAGTATATTGTTAGAAAGATGGTGATGACGGGACAAATATATCTACTAGTATATTTTATCTGGAATGTCACTAATAATTTTTTGTATATTTTATTAAACAATTTCATTAGGGTGCACAGAAAATTAATGCTAGTAATTTAGGTTTGAGAGGAAATGGAAAATGAGGATAGAGCAATGAGGTATGGGCTAGAATTTTGAAAATAGAGAGGGGAGAAATACGGTGCTTACGGGGGCGGTGACAGGGTGCAAGGAAGTGGGAGAAGTGTGGAGATTGAAGAAGACATTAACGCAATTCTATGTCGTTTTTCCTTACCCATGTGGTTAATTCATTTTTGAATTTACGGAAAGTATTTGAATGTTTTAGACTCGTTGGTAATTTATTCCAAGCTCGGATAGCTGTAATGGTGAATGATTTACTGAATGAAGTCGTGTTGTGACGGGGTACACAAAGCAGAGCGGGATCACGAGCTCGATTTAGTTTCAGAGAATTGAAGTTATTTATGAGGCGTGTTGCATGAGAACCATTTAAAATGTTATAAAGAAGACGTAGAGAGTGGAGTAACCGTCTTTTGTCAAGAATAAGCATACAAGTTCTGTCAAAAATATCCGATCATGGTCGTATTTTCCCAAATTAAAACGTACGCATCCGTTTTGGGCTACTTGAAGTTTACATTGTAATTTAAATTTTCCATTTGAGATTTTACTGAATTGAGACACCTAGAAATTTCGTTACCTTAATATCAGCTAATTGCATATTGTTCATATTCAACTACATTACTACACAACTACTCAATTTTCATGCTACAACTGGCACGTGTGCCAGCTGCCGCAGGTAGAAGTGAAGAGCAAGTGAATGTTTTTTACTAGATGTTAATTATTGACGGTCATGTATTCTGGAGTAAAACATTTGGTGAAATGATTGTCATTTATATAATGAGGCCTCGAATTTGTAATAAACTGGAATTCGATTCTCTATTAGAAATCATATCTGGATAGTAACAGATATGGTTTTAAAATGAATTTGGCAGTATTATTGTTCTTTAGAAGAATCTGCCCTGTAATTGATAATAAACGATTTATATAACTTAGTTTAATAAGATTGTTCGGACTACTGCGCTTGATTCTGGGTGTTTTGAAGTGGACTGTATTGATTAGGTGAAGGCGGGGCACAGCAGTCCCAAAACCCTTTGATAGCTTAGGGAGGATTTATATAGACGTCCTGGAATGATAGAAAAGACGTTCTTGCACAACTACATTTAATAATCACTGCACTTAGGCACTTGATTACATAGCAGATACATCACAGTACATGATAGCTGGAGCAGAGTACTAGTTAATTTCCTGGCGTGAGTGTTCTAGTGCAAATAACTCACATTAAACAGACAACACCGGTGGAATTCGTTGTAGTGCACGAATTGGGAGAAGCCCTACTTCGTTCAAAGTAAATGATACTTTACACGTGTTAACCGGGAACATCCCGAGATTGCATAATAAACTGTTTGTTCAAGTGGTCTGATGCAAGTAACCTACACTACACAGACCTACTACTTACACTACATTTGAAAGTTGCAAGTACTAACTAGGGGCGGTTTGAGGTTGGACAGTAAAACCTTACGTATTGTAACTATTGCATCACGTACATTACGTATTGCATCACTTGCCGGAATTCGCTGCGTGGATTGCATCTGCCGGCGCCCCCCCCTCCCCCCGATCTGGACGGTTCCGAGTCGCGTAGAGGTATGGCGCACGTTCCCGATGGCCCGTGGCGAGCGCCGGTCAAGTATAAATTCGCCGGCGGCCGCTAGTCAGTAAGCAGTCAAGTAGTAGAAGTAGTAAGCAGCCAGTCCGTCAGTGTGTCTGAAGTTGAAGTTGCGCTGTAAATTGTGTATTGCGATGAACAGCGGTGGAGTGGGTGAACAGAAGTCAGCAGTCTGAAGTCTGCTGTGGACGCTGAGCTGTGAAGTGTGCATCGCGGTAAACAGTGGTGCAGTGGGGAAACAGCAGTCAGCAGTTTGAAGTCGTAGTGGAAGCTGAGCTGTGAAGTGTGCATCGCGGTAAACAGCGGTGCAGTGGATTGTGGTCTGCGCAGTGAATTGTGGTCTGCGCAGTGAATTGTGGTCTGCGCAGTGAATTGTGGTCTGAGCAGGGAATTGTGGTCTGAGCAGGGAATTGTGGTCTGCGCAATAGTGCGCGGACAGAGCATAGGACTGTGCGGTATTGTAGAAGCAGTGAACAGTGTAAATAAATAATCAGAAGTAGTGAACTGTTTAAATAAATAATCAAGAGAATGGAGTCGTGTGTAAGAAAAATAAATGAAGAACACAAGGACTGTGTAATATATCTGTAAATAAATCAAGTATTTCTAGTGTAGCATTGTCAGCGAATAAACATCGTTGTTTAAAATATTACCTGTGTGTGTGGTTTTATTCACTACGGAGACACGTTACTGTACATTAATTACACACGGAGCCCGCCACACGGACCGCACGTGTGACTTCGCGCGCTGCTTGTGCGGAACTGAATTGGCAGTTTAACGACGGGAGTATCGTAGATCGCCAGTTTTCGTTCGCTCAGGGGGAGGGGATGGCAGTAGTCAAATATTATATTGTAGAGTATTCATTTTCTTTATTTTCGACTTATAGTTGAGATTGTACTAGACATGTATTTTCATTTTCTTTGTATGATAATACAGGCCGCTAAGTGGATACTGGTATATTAATTCCAATTATTTTTAATGTAACAATATTTGTGGAGTTTGTGCATGTCAACAATTTCGTTCATGTAGTTTCGTAATTAACTATCAGTGCACGCTCATATCGTGAAGTTATTATTATGATATATGCTTAAAGAATTGCCTGCCACAGCCATGAATCTAATGCTCGATTGCGTAAAGAGTTAAGTTGCCCTGTGACGGTTGTTTTGTACATCTCACTGTCTGTTCAGTTATTTGAATAATCAAAATATCATTTATAACATTTACTTCATACTAAGTAGCTAACTGGTCGCATCGGTGATTAATTGCGAAATGGGAAGCAAATTCCCAGGGAATTGTTAAAACTTGCAGCGGTAACTAAATGGTGAAATGTATAGTATAACCGTCGTAGGGCCTTGTTATTAAAAAATAATGTTCTAAGAGTTAACCGTGTTGGTTGCGCTAGTGATTAGAGCAATTTAGTGATCATCGGGAGATCCGAATTCTAGTCCTGGCTGGGGCAGTCAATATTTCGAATGGTCAAAATGTGTAATAATAATAATAATAATAATAATAATAATAATAATAAATTTTCGTATTTTAAATAATTTTCCATTCTATTTTTCCTTTTTTTAAATTTATTTCAGATTGCAGTGGGTTGCCCATTTAGAATTCAGTCACAGTAAAGAAGCATCTGATTTGACATGGGATAAAGTTGATGTGCGCCTTCCACGAACTGAGAAGTTGCGGTCGATGGTATTTGCAGGTATTCCCCATTCTCTACGACCACAGATGTGGATGCGATTATCAGGTAATTAGAAATAAATTTTCCTTTATTTACAGAGCAACAAAAACATAAAAGTGATATTTATCGACATGTCCTCGACCCCGTGTTACGTTCGAAGAGTTTCTGCACGTTTTTTTAACTCAACGACCCCCATTTTCGTGAACCTAAGATGATCCCCACGGCGGCGGCGATGGTGTAACGGTTAGCGTACTGGACTGTTGTACCCAAGTTGGCGGGTTCAAACCCGATCGAAGCCGTGGATTTTTAAGGGCGAAAAAATCCTTCATACGCTTTCGCATACGCATACGCCGGAAGTAAAGCCGGCTGTAGCGAAATTTGCGTGGTTAGACGGAAGAGCAGGCCTAATGGCCTGAGTCTCGCCACGTAAAATAAGGTATAATTCAATTCAATCCAATCCAATCCCCACCACACCCCGTATTGACAGTTGTGTGGACAATGTGATCCTTCACTGTTGATGACGCATAGTATCATTTCCTGGGGTTTACAGTAAATTTATCTCGGCTGTACTATTTTGAACTGGACTAGATTTTTAATAGTTCTGTGATTGTATTCATCACAGGAATACGATGTTATACTAACAGTTTGTGTATTTAAATGCCTCGCAGTAGACACTAAAGCGTCCGTGCTCTTCTGATCTAAAATGGGGAAGTATTCACAAAGAACAATTCCATCTAATGCTGAAGTTCAACAGAGGAAAACAGACAACGAATGTATGAAGAATGTGTTTTTTACGAGGGTCGGGGAAATTATTCCAAAGGCACTGCGCAGCTTGTGTTATTCGTAGCTAGCCTGTGCCTTACCTACTAAGAATCCCTCCAATTTCTACGATTCCCTTCCCGCGGAACCGCCGTCAGGCATTGCATGACGGGAGGGACAGATCGGCGTATCGCTCTATGCCAATTGATGCCATGGGATACTCCCTCCAAACAAAGCTTCAGAACTTTTGCGGTAAAGGTGGCTACCGCAATCATAATTCGTGCAAAGGCGGAGGCGCTCTCTCGCAGACTATAAGCGTGCTCGTCGAAGTGCAGTCTCGCGTCAATCTTCTATATATGTTAGAGACTGATGGGAGGTTATTTTACTACCCACTGGGAGTAATACTCTTTCTCACTTTCAAGGAAGCCTCTGTCTCATGCTCGACCATTTGGAGCCCCACCGACGTTAGTCACCTCCGGATCGCAGACACAGCCTTATTGGCAAATTGCGTGACCTCTTCATTCTATTTGCCGATCACCATCACAACATCGTCAGCAAATCCAATAACCTAGCACCTTCCGGCAGCTGGAACTTCAAAACGGAGTCATACATAATATTTCGAAACAGCGGGCAAAGTATCGAACATTGCGGAACACCACCCGAGATACCATAGGTCTTTAATCTGTTTCGTTTGGTAAAGTCCTTTCGTCAAAGAAGCTTCTATGTTCATTATGTAATTCATAACTCCACTTCCATATGGAACTCCACCTTGCCGTATTAACAACGTTCTGGACGTCGGGGGATTACAAAAGCGCAATACTTCTTCGCACCTAGTTTCGCCACTTCTTCTCTATCGTTTGCCTTTAATAGCCTTACGTGCGATGTCGATGACGACACTAATTACGTATACTGTGGATCTCGCCTTTCTGAAGCCACACTGATTATCTGACTACCTGTGGCTCCTCCGTGTGGGCTTCAATCCATTTGTTGATCCGTTCTACCACCTTGCCTGTTGTATCCAGAAGACATACAGGCCAATATGCTATGGGTTCCTAGGTGGCTTATCGCCCTGTTGCAATGATGGGCGATATTCCCCTCTCGCACGCATATGCCTCTAACAAGGGAATGCCGCGGTCATGTCGACATGTATGACATGTCGACATATGCCCTAATATTTTTTCATTGAATTTACATGCCCTTCTGATACCAATTAATTAAAAATCTAAATTTGCCAACATTTTCGTACAATTTTGTATTTTTACAGAGAACTTGGATAACCCTCGCAAGCCGAGCGCGCGGGCGACGAGGTTGGCGTTGTAGAGGATTCTTTCCTCAAGGTCAAATGACATTCGGTGGGAATAGGCCATTCCCAGTACACTCAATGCTTTTCTTATTGTTAAAGTCCATTTTATTTGAGATATTTTATTTCCTTACCAATGAACGTTTGTTTTTTCATTATTAATAACGTCAGTATGCATTATTATTAAATATTGAAAACATATCATATAACTAGTATATAACTTTGTTTAAATTATGTAAAGGGATTTAAGAGTTGTTTTGTGAATTAAATTCACATCTTATAGCCTCATTTTGGTTTTTTGTTCGTGAAAATTACCGATCTGTAATTTGTGCCTTTTTATGTTGATAAATCAGTTTTCTCAGTCAAAAATTACGAAAGCCAGCTTTACCGCACTTTTCCAGTTTGTACTGACCTTTCGCGTTTGATTACACAACTGACCTGTTTCTCAGTAGACGCAGACAAGAGCTCTCAAATTCGCGAGGAAAGAGCTCCAGGGGAGGTAACACATGTTGGATCGAAGATGAGCGGTTGCGGCACGGTTTATCACGACGAAATGTATTTCTTACAAAAATGAATAACAGAATAAATGAAATCTAAAATTCGGAATTACTTGTATTAGTAGTTTAGATAATGTATAGTTAATATTAGTGTTATTAGTTTTATTATTTTAGCTGCTAGGAGGGACAGCTGCCTCCCCGCCTGCCCCTTGCAGGAAACGACCTTGGAAGCAGAGTCTGCCGCTTGCGGCGAGCAATGGAGTTGAATCACAAGCGAGCGTGCTGGGTAACAACTGCTTTGCAAGGTTGGCCATTTTTACATCGATGGGGTAGGGCCAATTTGCAAATTCATGATGTTTTTCGATTGACTTGCAATGTGTATCGGCACCCTAAAGTTTGATCGTGAGATTAATATGGCATGTGTTTCTGGTTTCGACATGTCACATCGCGGCATTCTTTTGTAAGAATAGGTCTGGCCGAGTTCTAATAGTGGTCTCAATAACACCATTAGGCACTCCATCCAAGACGGCTTTGCAATATTGAACATTATTGCAAGCTCTTGACAGTTATTCTAACCGCCAGAACCTCAAGTATATCTTCATGCGGATCCATAGTCTGCAAGAAGACCGGCAAGCTGGGGGTGGCTTGAGCCTGGCCGTTACGACCTTATATGGACGACCCCAGGGGTCAGCATCTACCTCGTTGCTTAGCTCCCTCCAACAGCGATCCTTGCTAATCTTAATGGCATTTGTGAAAGCTCTTCTGACGGCCACGCGCCTCTGCTTGAGTGTATCAGAATTTGGGCGACCCCTCCCGCGTTGCGCCAACCTACGTGTGCGATGGCATTCTCTGCGAAGTTCCGCGATCTCGTCAGGCCACAAATACGCTTTCCTGAGAATTTTCGTCACTGACGCATCACAAGTGTTAAAGACCTGACTCATTACAGTTCCCACTATATCCTCAGTTTCCGGCCAGCATAACGCTGTCCTTCATCATGGCAGCGATCGAACGTCCTGTGGTTCCAAGTTGCTCTCCTAATACCTTCCAGAACTCAACATATATTTCTCTTTGACTTCATATACAATAGCTTGGTGGTCGCTGTGTGTATAATGATCGCTAACCTTCTACCCTGTAATCCAATTAGCAAGGCTATCACACGTGAAAGTCAAGTCGACGATGGAGCTGCGACCATTCATGGCAAACGTCGGGCTGTGATCCATGTTGCGGGGGTAACCAGGCCTGGTTGCGTCTAACTAGGCAAGGCTGTCCAGTAGAGCCATCCAACGTTGGTTCGTTACTCTTCTGCCCCATTCAGTCGCCCATGCATTTAAGTTCCCAGAAATAATAAGAGGCTTTCGTTCTCTCGCATCATCCAATCTATCGAGGAATGCCTTGAAATTCTCAAGCGACTCTCTGGGTGCAGCATAAAAACTAAAAATGTGTACTGAACCCCTTTATGCAGGTGAATCCAACCCTTGGAACTTGCATAACTTGCTTGACTGGACTTTTACCACAAATCCACACCGCAGCTCAGTCGCACTCCAACCCATTGAAGACTGGTTATATTCCTGTACTGCTCGTCTAGCTGAGAATGTCTTGCGCCGCCTCGCTATGATTATGGTTGAGCTTAAGGACCCTCATCGTTATTCCTTCTCCGTTCCGCCTTCACTAAAGCGTCCCTAATTTTGGTATTAGGAGCACTTATATCCACCAGTTGCATGTGTCTGTCTTTTCCTTGATACAGGCAACTAGGAGATTAAGCAGGTCTCAACAAAAAGCCCTCCTTCATCGCATTTATGGCAATTTATGGACCTATCAAGCCCTTCACAGTTTCGCGCCAGTCCCCAAAAGCTCATCACCTGTAAGACCTTGTAACAATTTTCTCCGAAATGCGACACAACGCAGCCAATCTAAATTTTGTTCATTCGAACCGTTTTCCTGGCTAGATCTGCTAGTAGTGCCATCACAGCCCTTTAGGTGCTACCGTGGACTTAACTATTACTTTCCTGTCCTTGCTCCCTCCAACTATCTCTCAAAGGTCTCAAGAATTCCTTTGCATGTCGTGACTTCGTCCAAATCTTTAAACTCCAGGAGTTCCTCATTTGAGAGTCTTTACCTCCGTGCCGTCTTTACCTGGCTTTGAACAGCCCGCTACTCCCATCTCCAAAAGCAGGTCTTCCGTGCCTCTTTTTCTTATTTTAACTACATTGAGACCCAGTTCTTCAAGGTATTCCTTCAAGTGTCGCAAAATCTCCGCTTACGTCGCCCCCCTTTTTGGCGCTCACTAACAAGGCATCCCGACGCTTGGGAATGGAGTGCAATGATTTCTTCCTCCTCGCCTCAACTCTCTTCCATTCGCTCAGGTGGGACTTCTGAAAAGTGAACGACGCCTCCACCAAACCATTCTCGACTTCATTCCTTTCTCCTTGGACATTTTGGGATTATTTTTCTTGTAATACACATCTCATTGACTGAACAGACTTCTGTCTACATCTATATATATGTGTCGTCTGTTGAATGTATATATGCTGCATATATGAAGCCTTCGAAAATGATTCATCTGACAACAAAACATCCAGTTGCAAAAAATAAGCATATTGAGTTTTTTCATCGCAAACTGTAATTCACAATCAGCAGGTGAGCAATACATACATGAATAATTGTAGTTAAGGCTAAATGTCCCGACACTAGTACAATTTGTGGCCACCACGTGGCAGCACCAAAATAAGTATTTTTTACTTTACCGATAACGTCTGAACCAATGGTCCGATTTTCGATCTGTAAGCGGCATTTGACGCCTTTTTAAAATAGAATGTACGCTAAGAAGGCCTTTTCCCCAAAAAATTAGCAAAATCTTGAATTTGAAATTAGTTCTCAAACTTCCGAAAAAAAATTAAAAAATGTGGTATTCTAGCGCGATGGCGACATGCTTCCTGAATCCAACGCCGTGACAGTCATGCAAATCGGACGAATAGGAGCGTCGTAAAGTGAAATTTAGGAAAACACCCCCCCCCTTGCCCTTCTACGACGTTGCGTCACCCTCCCGATTGTTGTGGGCCCTTTGTCGGCGCGGCGACACCGCCAGGCCAGGTAGCGTGCGGCCAGCCCCGGCGGAGGAGGCGGGACTTGCGGGATACGCAAGCCAGACAGTCGGTTTATGATTTCGTCACTTTGATCTCAATCTATTTTTCCACAGATACAAAATTAGAGATGCTATTCTACTATTATAGACCGAGGTGAACGGTCTGTAAGAGTACATGACTATCTTTTTCACATATTTCCGTCTTCCTTCGAATACGATCTTAAAATTGTTCGAGGCATTACTCAAAATATCGATTCCGATTTGGAACTGTTTTTTTTTTTTTTTTTTTTTTTTTTAAAGAACTAACTCTGGAAATACCACCATTATTCCATCTCCTCACATCTTATTTTATATATATTTTACTTCTAAGGCCTAAGGTCTTCTATTATCATACCACCTTGCTCTAAGATCTTCCGTTTTCAAATACCGGAAAAAAATGAGCGGAGTATACGCACGAGCTCTTTATCCTACAACTCGATTTTTGATCTCCAAACGACGTTTATCTGGTTTAAAGAGTTCATCTGGTGAATCTCTTTTCCCAAGTAAAATAGCCGAAGCTAATTTTAAAAATGTTTTCGTACTTTCAGACAAGTGCAGGACTCTGCTGCGGAAGCCTACGACGTCAAGAATTGGACAAGTTCTATCCACAGAGAAGAAATAAATATCCTGGATTGGTATCAGCAGCTTCAAGAGTTTTTATTCGCTTCGCTACTTCGTACCTCCGCGTACCTAATAGAAGAATTATTACAAGTATTAAAAGAAATGAAATGTGGAAATGCTACTGGTATAGATAATATAAACGTACAATTACTAAAATTTGGAAGCACTTTCCTCCATTTAAGACTGTTACATCTATACAATCAATGTTGGCTAAGAAGTACGATACCAGAAGAATGGCAAACTGCCCCAATATTATCTGTGTTTAAAAAGGAAGATCGAAGTAGCTGTGAAAATTATAAAGGTATTAGCCTCTTAAACCCAACATATAACATCTACAGTAAAATGATCCAAAAGAAGATGACGATAGCGGAAATTATATTGCTAGAAGAACAAAATGGCTTCAGAAAGAGACGATCCTGCACAGATGTTTTATATTGAACCAATAATATATAAAAGAAGATAGTTCAATTTAGACATGTACATTGCATTCATTGATTTTGAAAAAAAACCTTCGACCGTGTAAACAGGAGAAAATTATGGGCTATAATGGATCGAAGAGACTTTCCAAAACATTTAATAAACATACCTAAAAGTTTATATAAAATACAAAAATCCGAATAAAAATAAGTTCACAACAACCGCAACCAATAAAAACTAACCAAGGAATAAAACAAGGTTGCAGCCTTTCCCCAATATTATTTATCATCAATAGAGACGATATTCTTAGAGAATGGAAATTAATAGTAAAACAAGGGATCAGATTGAATGGAAATAAATTATATCAATACTCTGCTATTTGCTGATGACCAAGTTATGATGAATGAAAAGGAAAATGATCTCCAAATGGCACTCCATCAATTAAATCTAAGGTGTAAAAATTATAACATGAAAATATCAAAACAAAAAACGAAGGTCATGGCTTTTAAAGGAGTCTATCCAATTTGAACAAAGATATGCCTGAAAAACCAAACAATAGATCAAATATCACATTTCAATTATCTGGGATGTGATATAAGTTACGACCGGAGCCAATAAAAAATAAATTGCACAAGTTCCAATATATATGCGGCACGCTACATAGAGCATTAAGAAATAATACTAGAAAAGACACTATGTTAAAATTTTACAAAAGAATGGCAACACCAGTAGTCCTGTATGGGAGTGAAAATTTGATTCTTTCTCAAAAAGAAAAAAAAATGAATATACGAGCTACAGACATTAAAAAAGAGTAAAATGTACTTTGCTAGACAAACAAAGAAATGAAGATATAAGAAAAGAATTAAGTATATTTACTCTAAATGATTGTATACAACTATATAAACAAGACTGGAAAAACATTTAGAAAGAATAGAGTACAATAGGCTACCTAATCAAGTGCTGCAGTACAACCAAACAGGAAAAAGGAGTGTAGGAAGACCACGCAGAAGATGGTTTGATATGTGAAGACGGAACAAGCAGCCGCCTAATTCCTAAAGTGCAGAAGAAGAAGAAGAAGAAGAAGAAGAAGAAGAAGAAGAAGAAGAAGAAATTTCAAAGCCACATAGTTCAAACAAAATAGGAACACTTTTCTTACTAACTTTAATGGTTGTTACCAGAGTTGGAAAAACTATTTTTCAAATAACCCAACTGACTGGGTTTATTTAAATTTTATTGGATTTAGTGTTTTGGGGGATTATTGAAATCGCTTTAGAATTAATTTTTATTGTCTTAAAAATTATTTATATTTAATTGCATTGATTTATATAAATCTAAAACTAACATAATTTCATTAATTACTAATAAACAAAAAAAACTTATTAGTCGGTCTAATGTATATCCCCAACTTGCTAAAATAATAAAATATTTAAATTACTTTAATGTGTAATGTACAAGTATATTTATCGTCTGTAAACGTAGAAGCTGGACTATATCAAATGAGGGGTAATATTCATGGTCCATTCAAAACTATTTACAACATTTTTTCGGGTTAAACAAGTGGCACAAGTAAATCGGTTAAAATAATATTTTTTTTTTCAAAAATCCGAAAATCTGAAAATTTAAATCCGAATCTGAAGTCGTATTTGCGCCACTACCCTCCAATATTTTAAATCCTGAAAAAAAATCGTGAAAATGTAATTGTAAATTTGACGGCGCTTTTTTAGATTTAAAATTAGTTCTACAAAATGGCACAGACTTTCTCGTACTACGTTTCCTAATTTTTTGGCCGGGTCTAGATATTCCGGCGTGCTCCATCCTCTACTCAGCTACCTCTATGCCCAAACATCACTTTTTCACATGTGCCCAAATTTTCTATTCTTAATGGCAGAAACGAAAATTTAATTCAAGAATATAATAAAAGAGGTGTAATATTCTATCTTCTCTCTTCTTATCATCTCTCTCTTGGGATTGCTACAAGTGACTGCAGGCTCGGGTGCAGTGAGGTGGCACCCCATCTCACCCCCGCTTACCCTGCGCAGCGCTCGAAACGCGGCCCGGGTCGCCTCATCTAATACGGCGACAAATGCTGAGAACAAGGCTAAGCGAATAAAGGACGCGGAATCATGAAATACATGGAATATTCGCGATTTAGCTCACAAAGAAGCGGCACTCGTTAGTGATCTTCAAACTTTAGACGTAGACATTGCAGCTATAACAGAAACAAAGGAAAAGTTAAAGGCAAGTACGCACCTACAAACTTCCTTATTATTACTCAGGTGACCCAAGCAAACAAAGAGCATCTGCAGAAGTGGCCATTCTGGTCAAGAAAACTTAAAAACAAAAATACATTGTCATGATTTCGTGAATAAAAAAAATGTACATCTGACTTAAAATAACACGAGGATACCTTGTAATATTCATCAATTACGCCCCAGAAGGAGGAAGGAAAGAATTAAGCCAAGAATTTTATGAAACTCTACCAAAACAACTTAATAAACTTAACAGAAATTATTATGTAATGTTA
This sequence comes from Gryllus bimaculatus, assembly GCA_017312745.1. NCBI lineage: Eukaryota > Metazoa > Arthropoda > Insecta > Orthoptera > Gryllidae > Gryllus > Gryllus bimaculatus. Next base: position 22,185 of record BOPP01000444.1, read on the forward strand.
TGCGATTTTAATGCTAGAGTAGGGATCCAGTCAATGGGAGATATATTGGGACCCCATGTAGAAACAACAAGGAATTTTGCAGCATCCAAACAACTGCAAGTAACTATACACTCTATAAACACAAAGAGACACACAAATACACGTGGGCAGCCACAGGCTCCAAATCTTTGATACACTATATAATGTGAACCAACAAATGTAGTCGAACGTATGTATTCCAGAAGTGTCGATGTAAATCCGACTATTTCCTTTTAATATTTATAATCAGAATTCCTCCAAAATTGTTACCAAAGAATAAATTCTCAAAGAAATCAGAACATAGCTGCTTCAAAATACATCTTTTAAGACAAGACAGTATACAGAGTCAATACTGGTCCAGAAGGAAAAACTATGGAGATCATATAGCAATTAATATCGATGAAAACCAAGAATGGATGGATCTTAAAAACGTAATCATTAAAGCAGCTCAAGAAACTTTAGAGAGAAGGCACAAAGGGAGGAATACCAAGGGTCTAAAAATTTGGAATCAGATATAAAACAAATAATAAAGGAAAACAGGAAGCGTATCTAATATTTTTACAAACTAAATCAGAAGATGATAAACAACAGTATAAATTCAAATGTGCAATAGCCAAAAAAGTAAGAAAATTAAATAGAGAAAGCTAACAGGATAATTACGTAAGCAATATTGAATACTATGTTCATGGTACTCAATGACCGACAAGGCTCTGAAACATTTAAACACAGTAGAAAGAGACACTGTACATATGAATAATATCAGCATAGAAGATTAGTTAGAATATTTTACTAATCTACGGACAAACCATGTAAGTGAATATATTTTAAGGAATGACTACGAAACCTTTGAACCAGTAAACGATATTGACTTTATAGAATATAATGAAATAGAAAGTATCCTAAATTCGTTCCATCCAATCCATGAAAGGGAGATCGTTCAAATCTGAATAATTATAGAGGGATTAGTTTGGTGAACACAGCCTATAATCTATATTCTAAAATAATTACACGCCGACTAACTGTAATAAGTGAAGTTAATCTAAGAGAAGAGCAATCATGCAAAACGAAGATCTTGCTCAGTCTGTGTTTATACCCTTCAGCAAATTATCCAAAAAAGAAGAGAATTCAATCTCCCAACATTCATCCTTTTCGCGGATTAGGAAAAAGGTTTTGATTCCATTTATAGAGTAAAGCTATGGGATATAATATATACCAAAGGCTATCATAGCCACCTTATTAAAACCATACAAATATTTGTAAAAACACGAAAGTAATAATACAAATAAATGACAAGTACAGTACTACATCTTTTGTCAACCAAGGCGTCATCACGGACACTGTTTAATATGTACATTTATTCGGCTATAGAAGAATGGCAAACAACGTCACCACCTGGAATAAGTATAGGTAACATGCCCTTCACCACTGTGTTATTTGCAGATATACTAGTTACAAAATCTGAAAATACCTTACAAATAGCGGCTTACAAATTACAAAAAGTAATGGAGCAATATCATTTTAAGAAATGTTTCCCAATCTAAAACCATGGCTTTTGTAGGTCCAAATCATGCCAGGTGTAAAATAGTTCTAAATAATACAAGTTTAGAACAAGGTGGCACCTTTCATTACTTGGGCTGCAGTGTCATATCTAATAAAGAAGGGATCTTGATTTCAAACTGAGTAGATTCCAGAGAATATGTGGAACAATAAGAAAATCATTAAGAAGTAAAATCCAAAGAGACACTCAGTTAAAATTCTATAAAACGCTTGCGGTCTCAATAGGTTAGTATCTATGGATGCGAAAATTGGACGTTAAATAGGTCAAAAAGTCTCTAGCAAAATAAAGGTCCTGGGAAGTGTTGCCAGGTATCTATTACTAGATCATAAACAATGTGGATATACGACTAGAACTAAATATTTTTAACTTCCTAGAAAGAGTCCAAAAACAGAGACAAGATTGGTACAACGAGATTGTTAGAATGAACGACGTCAGTCTCCCTAATCAAGTTAATTATGTACCGGATGCCAAAGAAGAGTTGGAAGACCAAAGACTAATTGATAGATTGATGACATTAAGATTGAAGAGGACGGCAACAGGCCTTCAGACGAAATCCTTGATGTTGAAGATTGTTTGAAAAATTTGGAGCCCCCCTCTTTTTTAATACAAAAAATGGCTATTAAGCGTTACTGTCAATTGGTCATTCCACGTCAAATCGCAGAAATTGAAGGAAAATTTGACCTTGATGTCCCAAATTTTAAACATTTTTTCTGTGAATTATATAAAAATTTGAAGGGTGACTAAGATCAGCAGTGCATGTTAATCATAGTCACTGCCCAACATATTTGTAGCATTAATAAGTATCGACGATTCTCACTTTCTTGAAACAAAATTCACTTGACTTGTCACGAGAAGGAATTTTGAATACTAGTGTTTCCGATAATATAACTTTTTCGGCTGTCAATTTTCAACTTCTCAAGAATGGTGGTTGTAATAACTTAAACGTACACTTCTTCTGCAATTATACATTTTCATATTAAGAAAATGCAAATAACAATAGTACGATATTATTGTAAGTCTATCTATGGTTTTTAACTTCACAACGCACATGTTTCGCGTATTTCTCTGTTTACACAACTGACTCAGTATATCTGAGAAAGAATGCTGCTCTGTTTCAGGCAGACCATGACAGTGGCAGTTTATAAAGAAACTTAATAGACGCATTTCGTCAAAAGACTTCCATTTGAGATCGTATGTGTGTTTCTGCGATTCATAGCATGACATAAGTCTCGCGGTTGGATTATGTTTGGATGTCACGATGCGTCGTGTCATTGACGCCCGAGTAGCGAGTCTGTCGGACAGCGGGCTGCCTGTGTGCGACTGTGAACAAACTATTTTTTTTAAAATGTAGTTTATCTGTGTCCCACTTTGGAAATGTGTTAGATCTTTACGAAATTACTGTAGAAATATGAGTATTTTTTACAATTAATTTAAGTCTTGTACTAAAGTAAAAATTTGCATTTTAAAAATTAATATATATTTTAAATGTTTAAATTATATATTTACAAAGATTATATTTACATCCCATGAAAGTACATATTTTTCAGTTTCATACAGCCATACACATCGCCCAACAATGAGAATATTTCTGAGAATTGCAAACTGCCGTGTCGTGAAGTTGCTATAATCGTATTCTGACCAGTTATTTCTTCAAAGATCAGCAAATGAAGCGCGAGAAATTCGAATTTTCAATTTCAAAGAACGCGAAATGGCACATATATTTTAAAAATCTACTTTGACATATTTAAAGTTTTAATTTAAAAAAGCAGATCATTAAAATATCTACCATCAATATTGAATTTTTACAGTGCTAATTTTTGACAATTTTCGAAAGTACAGTAAGTAACCCAAAATGGACCGAACGTCATTTGAAAGACGTACCTTTCCTATCCCAGAAAAAGTGGATCCGTTTTTGGGAAAATTTTGGTTTTAAAATTGCCTGTATTCCAAAAACATTACGGGAAAACTGTGCAATTTTAGAACAAAAATGTTTCTGACTTCATTTAAAAATACAACTTTCAAAAACATTTCAATTTAAACTAGTGGTTTAAACTACAGATTTGCACAGACTTTCTCACATTAGTTTTCTATTTTCTTTGGTCACGGCTAGCAATTCAGGCCACATACTCTTGGCTGCCACCATCTATCGACGCCCAAAATTCATTTTTTCGGATTCCTAATAGTTGAACGGAAATATTATTTTAAAAATATTAAAGAAATGTAAAATTTCGTCCTAAAAGGCAATTTCCTTTGAAAAATTTGGAGCCGTTTTTAAGAAAATTATGTTCCGGCGATACTGTAAATTCGACATTTGAAGGTTTTTTTTTCACAGATTTTTTTTGTTTTCGAAGAACTGAAAGAAGTCATTTACAACACATTAACTTACAAATACTGTGTGAGTTAATGTGTTTGTGTTTAATAATAGTGTATACAAATTGGTGGAAATGTACATTTTAACGGCATGAGAGATCTTTCAAAAAAAGTACATTTTTTAAAACAAAAAAAATACACCGAAATGAACTTGACCTCATATTAAAGAATGCAGTTTGCACAATCCCTTCGAAAAGTTTAAAGAAAAATTTGGAGGAGTTTTTAACAAAATGGCGTTTCAGCGTTTCTAAAAATGCGGAATTTGAAGCTTGTTTTTATAGAAAACGGTTGTTTTCGACAAACTTTATATAATATTATTTAAACCACATGTACTCATAAATAAAATAAAGTGAACAAATTGTCTGATTAAGTAAACAAATTGTATTATAAATATTAACGACATGAGAGAAGTGAAAAAATTAAATTTTTATAGTTTGTGGAAAAACAAAAGAATAGAACAACATGACGATTATGTCATCTCAGAGAGTATATTTGACATTATCCCTACCAAAAGTTTAAATGAGAAATTTAAAAATCTGTAGCGGTTTTTGAGAAAATGTTTTTGTACTTTTTTAAAATTGCACACAATATTGCGCGGAAGCTACTAAAATTTTAAAATATCTTAATGAAAGAACTCTCTATGAAGAACAAATTTAATTTGAAGGAACATTTTCTACCTTCAATTTTTTAGATTGGAAGACGCCGCAAAAATTCAAAATTTTGCAGTTTTCGAAAATTCAGAGTTAATTGTCAAAATATTACTTATCTCGTAAATGTATTTGTCTCTATTTTACAAGAAATTTAAAGAAAAAAAGTTGAAGCCGTTTTTGAGAATATTTTGAAAATGTACGGGGGCTTCATGTAAAGTACCTCAATATTTTGAAGAACGTGTTTCAAAAATCTCATAGCTTCGACTCGATCCAGATGGACAGGTGTTTCTTCAATTTAGAAAAATCCTACGTATGGTTTAGCGGGTAGTTAAGTGGTCTTCACAAATGGACGCTTAACGCTTAAATTTTCTTTAAAACGTTTCCAAATTTTTCAAAGAATATTGCCATTTAGGACGATGTTTTACTGTTCTTTAATATACCAAAAATAATATTTTCGTTTACTATTAGGAAACAAAAAATTAAGTAAATGTCAAAAACAATTACTTTGGAAGATGGCAGCTGGCAAGAGTATGTGTCTAGTTGATTAATGAACCGAGACCAAAAGAAATAGAAAAATAATACGGGAAAGTCTGTGCCATTTGGAGCACCACTATTTATTTCACTTAACTTGAGAAAAGTACACATGTTATTTCTTGTAAGGTAGATTTAAAATTACATTCCCTTTTTCGCGTTTTATATTTCAATTTTTCTAATTTGCTTAAATACTAATTTTTATTCATAATAATATTCTGAAATAAATTATATTTTATATGTAATTTGGAAATTATTTATTGTACTGAAGATGGCTGCCTTGTGACCGAAGAGGCTTTTTGCGAAAATACAAACGTACGACAAAACAACTCCTCAAATATTTTATTTTCAAATTTTCTCAAAAGTGGCTCCAAATTTTTTTCGTTAAATTTCTTGTGAGAATAGAGTGAAATGCAGTTATAAAGGTGGCTGAGATCCGAGTTTTGAGTCTGAGTTTTCGGAAATCCCACAAGTTTGAAATTTTTTCGACGTCTTTCTACAAGCTTTAAGATGGAGACTACAAAATGTATGATACATTTTTCCTGCGTTTAAAGTTTCTTGTACATGTTAGTTCTTTCATTAAGGTCGTGTACCTTTTTTGAAAATTATATTAGTTTTCTCGCCTTATTGAGTGAAAACTTTATTTATTTATTTACATTTGGTGTTATCAAATATTGTTACTCAATGATTTCATCAGTGTTACTTTTTTAACCGTTTACATGTGGGTTGTATTTGGCACGAATGGTAAATTGCATGAAAATTTGAGGTCTGCTTTCAATACAGTCACACACTGTACTTAATCCAAAGTTGCCGTGAATAAACCCAACACAACAAAGGCGTTGATAGATGCAAAGACTGAAAAAAAACAACTAAAAGTGAAGATGTCCAGTGACAACTGCAACAATTGTTGATAAACTATTTTTATGTAAGTAATTTTAAATTCCCATATTTAATTTACTGGTGCCAAATATGGTCGTTAACGACAACACACACATTGCAACTACATAGGTGCCAAAGAAAGATGGTAAAGAAAATCCTTAACTTCTCTTTGAAATACCATAAAGTGTACAGAAATAGGAAACAGGACCAAGATAAAGGATACAACAGGACAAGCAGCTGGGCAAAAATGGAGTTGGGGTGGTAATGTCATCAGACAGCAGGATCAAGGTTGTCGTATTACGGTATGGGAACCACGAAATGGTTAGCGTCATCCTGGTAGACAACGCAAAAGATGGGAAGGTAGCTTCAAGTCGCAGCTGGTAACGAATATAGGAGGCTTGGCATATATTGACCATCGCGGGGGTCACATTTAACTAGCTGAACCCAAAAACTAGTCAGAAAAAGTTACGAAGTATTCATTGCTAAGTAGAATTTAGAGAAGTTTTAGTTAAATCATGAGAAGTTTGACAATGACACAACATTTCAGTAATTTTTATTTGATTTGTACTTGTAATTCAAGCCATGATTTTCTAATTTTAGTTATTTAATTATTTCAGAAATTTCTTACTTAACAATCTAGTAATCGGTAATATTTTTTTATTTTATATTTTGTTAATTGTAATTTAAGTAATTATTATTAAGTATGAGGCAATATATGTAAAATTATTGCAACAAACCAAGTGCACATGCAGTCCCCTCTGGGGGAGCCATGAGGCCCTTGCCCTGAATTGGAAATGTAATATGCTGCTAATAATAATAATAATAATAATAATAATAATAATAATAATAATAATAATAATAATAATAACAACAACAACAATAATAACAATAGTAATAGTGGTAGTAATAATAGTAATGATAGGTATAGTGCTGACGATAGTGTTAGTTATAGTCATAGTAATATACGGGTAAAGTAACATTATAGCCATTATGTATATTTTTTAGTGATCGCTAATAGTGGCCAAACATTTGTCGTCTGAGTACGGCGAAACGTCTTTGGAGAAATGAGCAGAGCAGTAATGACCTCGAGATGAGCATACCTACTCATTGGCTCATGCTTCTTGAAAAGTCGTTTTGAATCACTTTTGTTGTTGTTGCGACTGATACTGCCGCAACGCGTCTCCAGACCTCTAGGAGGGCGTTGAGCGCTTGCTAGGAGTAATCCTCCGTTAACACCATTATTATTATTATTATTATTATTATTATTATTATTATTATTATTATTATTATTATTATTATTATTATTATGAGTAATCCTCCGTTCATTTTGTAGATCTGCTGTCCAGTCTCGTCGAAGACAGTCGCAAAGAGTCCAGCCTGGTAGCATCACCGCGCACGCGCCTCTCTCTTACGCGCTTTTGCATCACTATCCAGCGGCCAGAATTGGCAAGGAAAGTGAGGAAAATGAGGGGGGGGGGAGGAAAAGGAATCAGGAAAAGTAGGGTTTAGGACTCTTCACAGTGGTTGGACTAGCCCTTGTGAAGCAGACGAACTCGTTTTGTTGGAACAAATTTCACATGAGATTGTCCGGGATTCGACGAGAATCGAACCCGGACCCTCTAAGTCGTGAAAGGCGAGCGACTTCGCTCTGAGCAACCGAGCCAGCTAGAGCTTTAATTGATGTTCGTTGCTTGGTCAACACTAGTGCTGCGACATCGATAACAAAACATCCATGTTAAAAATTAAAACATCGATGTTAAAAAATTCATCGATTAAAAACCATTGTTAGTAGACTATATCTCAATGTGCGAAATGAATATGAAGAAAGAGATAATACGAGCGCATTAGGGTAATCTTGGACGAGAGAGTTTGGTCGAGGTAGTGCAAACATCGTTCCTTCGGTTCCAATCCATGATTACTATCAGTTATTATTACATATTTTAATTTTACAATATTGTGATTGTAGCGTCGTGCCACGCTCAAACCGCCGGTTGTTGAATAAAGGGCGGAGTGATGACGCACTGGGACTTTCCGTGGACGTAGCGGGCCCAGAGCGACTTTGGGGAGGAGGCAATGGGGGCGGCGGGTGGAGCCAAAATGGCCTATATAAGGCCAGGAGAACAATGCCCCAGTCTTCTTGTTCTAGCGGCGTCGGCGACAGGTGAAGCGCGTGTCTGTGCGTGTAGGTGCACTAGGGCGAGGGTCCGGCAATTCATTGTCGTGACTTGAGAGACGCGTCGATGGTCTCAACGTAGAGCGGCTTCATACAGGGAACATCGGTAGTATGTTGCGGTGTGGTAGACGTTCTTAAATTATCTCTCCTTGTAGTGGGTCTATTTATTTCGTTTATTGTGAGCAGGGTAGTTGTTAAATTGAGACTACGGTCTAGACTGTTAATAAATCTACTGTTTTACAAACCACTCTCGTCAGTGTTCGATTACACCCGTATGACGCCACAGTGATCATGGGAATTTTTCATTCGGAAACAAAACATTGCATAAGAAAAAAACATCGGTGTTAATACATTGATGTTTTTACAAAAACATGGATGTTTTGAAAACATTGGTGTCGCACCTCTAGTCGACAGGCGATAAATATCAGCTATGTCTGAGCGCGATGAATATCACTGTTTGTGGAAGTTTTGTTTCCAAATCCGAATTTGATATAAGGCCCGAAATATCAATAAGAATGCCATTCCTTATTTATTATCCGAACCACAAACCTGCATACATTTTTTTTCTCTTATTCCATTATTTTATTTTTGCTTAGGTAATAAAACTGCAGGATAAAGTTTATGATTTAATATTGATTCTTTCTTTGACTGAGTCTTTTGATTGTTTGAAATATTGGAACTATTTTTGATATTGCAAAGTACCATATTATTTCCAGCGGTGGGATTAAGTAATACATAGAAGCTATTTGCTGGTTGCAATGTTTTCACTGTAGTTTTGCATCGTGTTATGATATTGATTTGAATGTGAGCTGGTAAAATGGAGTTACTGCATCATTATAATTTCTACAGCTGTAATATTAGGACTCACAATAATAAAATTATGACATTTTGGAGATAAAATCATCAAAGGAAATTTCCAAGAGACTTGGTCTTTTGTAATTGTTCCTTTCGATGTTGCACTCAAAATGAAAAGAAGTTAAAATATTTTGGAAATAACACATTAGACCCATTCAAAATGCATTACTTCTGTTATGGGTGTGCTCTCTGTTAGGTACAATAATGAGCTATAGAGAAAGGTGAGGTTCATTTAAAATTCTACCACTAACTGAATTTATCATTCCTCTTACAATTTCAATTCCATTTGCCCATTGCCCATTTTAGATACTGTGGACCTCCAAGCACAAAACGTTATTGGGCACTCGTTCAGAAAAAAATCTTTGATTAGCAAAGAACACTTATTTTTATAGAAATTAATTAAAACACTAATTATTATAGCATAAATCCTAATTCTAAAAACACTCATTATGATAGAATAAGTCTTAGTACAAAAGCAGATGTAAATTAATAAATTGCTTACAAAGTGGAAATTATATTTTTAATTTCTCATTTACAATTACATATTTAGTTCCTTTTTGTTACATTCAATTTGTTTTTAAATTCGAACGTTGTAGTTCAGTATACCATTTTATTAACAGTTATGGTTCAAATAAAAACATTTAAAGAAGTTTTAAGAATATTTATTTTAAAAAATTCTAGCTTAGAAATGGGAGGCCAAAAACTTCTTTGCTAGTAGAGAGATCTATTTATTTATTTAGATTCATTTAGTAAAAAAACAGTAAAAACTGTGTGTGACGTATGGGGAAGAAAATAATCTGTGCACGTTTTCTTAAGTTCCAGAATCCCTTCCCATTCATTTAACTATAAATTGTTGAAAGATGAGTAAAAGTTAAAGATTAATAAATAAAAATAAAATTTAAAAAAAGCGCAAGAAAAAAAAATAGCATCTTGCCCTTACCTCTATTCCTACCTCTACAAGCAGAAGGAGAGTTCAACAAAACGTGCGCATAGGTGAAGCTACATTTATGTCAAGAAACAAAACAAAGGGCCATCTCAGCATTTGTTAAATAGATCATGGAAACTGTACAAAAACCTGGTCGAGATGGGTGTCACTGACCCGGAAGCTGAGGTACATTATTTGTTACAAGCATATTAAGTCTGTATTAAAAAAAATATACAATTCAAATTTAAACTTATTACAGTTTTGTTAAATAAACATTATTTTTCTTTCTGTTGATCAGTAAAGTCTGTAATTGTATAGAATCAGTTATGCGGCAGAAAAGATTTTACTTTTAACTTAAATTTGTGTGCTGACTTCAGTTGTTTAACGTCATCTGGCAATGCGTTGTACATGTATTGTATGTGGATTTCTGGTAGTGAGCTGTTGATACTGCTCTGTATTTTCCTATTCCTTGAATGGTTGATGTTATAACCAGCATAAAAGTATTTTATTATTCAACACATTCGATGCCAGTGAAAAGTGTATTTCTAATACCTTAGTAATTTGAATGCCTATCCATGTAGCTCTACTGATTGAGGTGCTAACCTTTGCTAAGGATTCCTCCTTTGAGTGTATCATATTTTACAACAGTGGTGTGGAAGACAATGGCAATCCACTGTGTATCCCGTGTAGTAAAAAGGGGAATACAAATAATTTTTGAATAATTAATCATTGTTATGGTACAAAACACAGAAAGTTGACATCCGGCACAATACGAAATAATAATGCTCCACTGAGTGTACAAATGTACTGAAATGTATAAAAAATTTTGTAACTTCTCAAGATCACTCATTTGCTCATAGAGAGTAGTAATAAAGTGATTAATTTGGAATAATAATTGAACTGATATTTTCATTCAGATCGCACAAATAATTATATTCATCAAATTTCAGCCTTGTTGAATATCTGGTTGAATATCAGAGCCCCAAACCTCTAGAAATTGTGCGAACGTCTCCTTTTGGGCTGATTTAGGCCTATGATTTTGCAGAATTCTCCTGTTTGAAACGGTAGATATTCAAATTGCTCATAATTATTATTTGCGGCGCTAACTACCCAAGGAAGAGTTTTTGAAACATTATCAACAGTTACATTTCTCACAATTTTAAAATTTCAGGTCGGCTCTGTAACGTTACCTTAAAACCCATATTAAAACGACAAACTTTAGTCTTATGATTCGACAATTAGACGGTGAAATCGAACTCTACTCTAAATAGTTCATGTACTTGACATTTTACCAAAACATAGAAGAATCTCTCATCTGTCGATGAACACAATATAAAAGGCATGTTAAACATAACATGTATCTCACTCTAAACACCTTAAAACGTTTCTCTGCCTACTTGGTTACGTTGTTTTGCTGGCGTATTGGTTACGACGTTGCACAGCACGACGGTTAGTCACGACTTTACGACATAGCGATCTCCAAATACCAAATCTGGCTTTGGACTAACTGCGAACTGATCGTGCCTTTTGGCGTATTGGAGTGACTGATGTTTATGTGGCCATTAGTCCCGTTCGTGTAATGAATACTTTATGTCTGAAGTTGGTTGCGTTCCTTCCTTCCTTGCGTGTAGGGTATTTCCTTTCGTCAGCTATCTCCCTCGGCGGGCACCACCAGTGTAGTGCATGTAAGTGGATGTGTGTAAGGGGAAAGGAGCAAGGAAGTGTAAGGGAAGCGGTAGGAAAGGGAAGGAAAGAGCGCGAGTCGACTGTGTACCGTTTATTATGGTACTGCTGCTGCATTCACCTTGTCGGAAAAACCATGTAAAATACCGAACAGCGCAGCTGACTGCTGGAATTTTCTTTCGGACGGGTACTGAACTCTATAATAGCTAGCATTGAAAATCCGCAAACCGTTGGGACTGGAACAAACTTATGACCTCCATGCCAGCAACTCTGAGACTGTGGTAATGCTTGACTCTGAGCTAAACTCGGCAGGTCATTATTCTATCCATCTATGTTATATTCGAACTTAGCGAGAATTGGATAGACTGAGCCCTTATGATTAAAGGTTTCTACACGACCCTGTCTGTTGTTATTATTATTATTATTATTATTATTATTATTATTATTATATTCATCTATGTAATATCTATTATTATTATTATTATTATTATTATTCTATCCATCTATGTAATATTCTGTTTCCGTGTAGCGGCACAACTGAATTTCTGAAACTGATTTTGTATTTTAGGAGCGCTTCAAAAGAAAATGTCATCAGAAATGAGTTATAAAGACATTGTGAAAGCTTCAAGTAACGATGCTTTAATGACATCGAAGCAGATAGAAAAGGACCTTTTGCGGACAATGCCTGGAAATGCCTGTTTTAGCAATATCACAAGCACCGGAATATCACGCCTTCGCCGCGTTTTAAGGGGCTTGGCATGGTTATATCCTGACATAGGGTAAACAATTAATTTAAATGGTTCCATTATCAGTACCACACTTCGATCAAACTTTTCCTTCCAACTGTGACAGTATTTTCTTGTGAATTTTTAGGTATTGCCAAGGAACTGGCATGATGGCAGCATCGTTACTTTTATTGATGGAAGAGGAAGACGCGTTTTGGATGATGAGTACTATAGTTGAAGATCTTCTTCCGGCATCGTATTATTCTTCCACATTAATAGGTAACATTTAAAATTTTAATTAAAAACTAAACAAACATTATTATATATATATATATATATAATCTGACAGTGGTATTCTCGACAATTATTAAACGTATTCGTGTTAAAGGACTCGTCGGACTCGTATTAAGGGCAATCAAACGTCATGTATTTTTTAAAACAATACATTGTGTCGGGAAACGTGTTTTTAGTTAATCTTGCCCTATAAAAATAGTTTTCAAACATACTTGTTGTTTGATTGTCTTTAATATTCGAGAATACCTCTGTCGTAAACGTAGGTTAGTCAGAAAGTAATGCCTCAATTTTGTCCTACTTATATAAAATGAGTTAAGTGAAAAATATGAATTTGGCAATATTCCTCTAATCATCATCTTCAATCCATTGCAGTGTTAACTTTCTGCGTCATGTGGCAGCACAGCAGTTATGTGCAAAATGAATGATATTGACATTCGTATGACACATTGACGAGCGTTGTGATTGCATAAGGTTCGCATTCAGGAATAGCTGAAAAATGTGCACGGTGTCACAGAGGATGTCAGCAAGATGAGTTCGTCGATGTTAACGAAGCTGAAGGGCAAACACCACGGCTTAGGAAAAGGGGAGCGGCAGCTCGGTGATTGCAGTTACTCCGCGCAACATTCAGCTAGTTGATGACATCATTCGTGGTGACCGGCTGGATGACTGCAGATAAAGTGTGGGAGATAATGCGGCACAATTCATCCAACAGTGCACATACACTGTTGCATCACCGTACACATTTTTCAGTCGTTCACGAATGCGAATGGACATTGCACCTTTTGCATTCAAGAATTCAATCATACAACGCATTCTCAAACAAACATCGATGTCGGCCATTTTGCAAACTACTGCTGTGCTGCCAAATGTTGAGTCAGAAAGTTACTACGGTGGATTGTAGAACAAGGTTTTAGGAATAATGCCAAATTCCAATTTTTTACTTAACTAATTTTATTGAGGTAAAAAAGTAGGTTTTATTTAAGTAATTTTATTTGTAACTTAAACAGTTTTCATTGAAAATTCTATTTTGATCACTTTTAAATCCACTGAGTACTTTTTTGTACATGTCTATGCATTTAATTATTACGAAGGGGGAAGTGTGATTTTTTTTGTTCCTTTGCTATTTGACTCCTGTTCTCAAATATTGTCTTATATGACAATATTATTGACATATGTGCAAGACCGGAATAACCATTGCAGGGGCCCCGGAGCAGTCTTCCTATAATTCTTTAAAACGCTTATAATAGAGTCTACTCCAATTTTCAATCATGATTTTTGGTTATCAAGTTTGAAAAGAATGTCAATTTAATTTGTTTGACAGAAAATAAAGCAAAACAATATTTGTTTAGAACTAATTTAGATGTGAATTTTCGTTTCATAGAGGTTCATTCACGGATCAAAATTAAGCAATCTTTCAAAAGCTGTTGCTGTCATTAGTCATAACATTTTACTTTCAAAATTACCTTTGTATGTTTGATATCGCTCTAGATTGGTTATGTTCGTACCTTAAACAACCGTATCTGAGAGTTGAAATATCGTACTGGAATGATGCGACATTATTTTACTCACCTTTCCGAGCCATTGCCCATTGCTCATGGTATCCCACAGGGTTCGATTTTAGGCTCTCTCGCTTCCTGCGTGTAAACGATATCCCCTCGACGAATCGAAACGAAAGAACAGTTCTCTTGGGAATGCCACGAATGTTCTTTGCAAAAAATAATTGGTCAAGTATACAATATCAGAAGTTTCAATTTGGTTTCGTAGTAGCAAATCAGTGGTAGAGGTAAATAAAACTGTTTCAGGAAAGTGTTCCATTTCAAATAAATAATAATATTCTCCATTGAAAACGATGTGCAATTAACTGATGTTAAGGCAACAAAATGATTGGTCTTTAAAGTTAGCCAAACCTGAAATGGAATTGGCAGTTCTATGAATTGAACACAAAATTAATATTATAAATATGATAAATTTATTTAAACTGCAAATGAATGTGAACCGGCGGCAGTTAATTACACATGGTGAAACATCCTGTAGCTTCTAGAATTGTAGATTACAAAAAAAGATAGTTCGAATAATTGGCAAACTTCATCCACGCGATTCTTGTAAGCCTATCCTTATTAAGCTGGGAATTGTACCACTACCTTGCCCCTTGATTTATTGATCGGTGGTTTTTGTAGAAAATGACGTATTGGATGGGGGGACGTTTTTTCAGCTAATATCGATGTCTATACTTACAACACTAGACGTAGTAATCATGTTCATCATGAGTATTCACGTTGATGCAATCCGTAAGCATGACATACATTGCGAGGAAGAATATGATTTCTCCCAAGAATTTGCTTTACGAGCAAAGTAACATCGATGTGATTAATGAGCAATATTTATTGCTTTGAGCGTTTCATTCAGGGCCTAGAGAAAATTCTAATTTCTAAGATTTATAAAATAGATTTTGAGGGACACGCGCGCGATGTTGCTGACCCTTATTTTAATTTTAAGTAACTTAATATAATTATAATTATAGTTTTAATTGTAATTTACTATTGAAAATAATTTTGTACGAACTTTTATTTAATGTATGATAATTTGACAATTACTTGTAAGCACTATAGGCACTCTGGTTATGAAGTTGCAGATTTTTACAATAGGAACGTCGCGATACGGCGTGTAGTTCACAGAGTAATCTCTCATTGTCAGGCGGTGTTTCGAGAAGTGTGTTTTTTGTGGAAGAAGGTGATATTGACAACTAGGACATCGTGGATGTAAATAGTGGATTTAAATGTTGTATATCTGGTGTTAAGGAGGTGAAAAGTGAAAGAAGGCTGTCATTCGAATCTTGGGGAGGGGGGAATTACGTTTATTATCACGAGCGGATCAAGAGACAAGATTTTGGGAGGGGAAATTCAAAATGTCGAATGTGTCATATTACAGATTTTGTTAATTGTCGCAAGCTTTACTCATCTCATGTTGCGATACTATTTTATACTTTTAATGATTATCCGAAACTATTTTTGCTAAAGTTTTGTGACAAGTTAAAGTTAATAGTTACTGAAAATTTTAGGAGGGGATTTATCGCATGAAACTATTTGCGGGGAGATTGTCCGTAGTAAGTTGTTCCGAACCCGAGTTTTTCGATCCAGGCTTCTTTGGAAGCCTACTCCTGATGCGGATCTGGGGACCTTTATCGAGAAGGCGCACCTGGCCGTCGTTCCCATAAGTGCGCATGGGATTTGACTATCATGTTCTCCGCCCTTAGTCGGTCTCAGTTAACCGTATCCAAACTGTCTGGTTGGGAGAAAGTGAGATCTCGTTAGATGAAGGTATATTTATTTAAACTGCAATTGGGTGTTTCCCGGTGGCAGTGAATTACACAAATAACACAATGCAACATGCAAATTATATAATAATAATGGTACAAAAATAATCATAGTAACACAAGTAACAAATTATAAAACTAACAATAATGATAATAATATAATAAGACTAAATATTATTACTACTTCTACCAATACTACTATTATCACTACTACTATCTCTACCAATACTACTATTATCACTACTACTATCTCTACCAATACTACTATTACTACTAATATCACTACCACCACCCCCACTACCACTACTAGTCCTTAGCTGTCCTACGCTGAATCCTATCCAAATTTTTACACTTCATAATATTGTGCGGTTCCCAAAAAAATTGTTCCATATTCCGTTATCGGATGAACAGGCTATAAATAAGCAATTTCTTTTGCATTTGCCGTACTCTTGAAGTTGCGCATTACAAAGTGAAGAGATCTCCAGGCTTTCCCTACAACAAAATCTACGGGATTTCCAGCTTAATTGACTATCGAAAAATATTCGTATGTGCTTGCGTGTGGAAAGTGTCGGAACAATGTCGTTATTTAAACTGTAATTTGTTTCTCTATACGAATGACCCCCGCCAAAAGTGGAGGATTTGCTTTTAGAGCTATTTATAGTCCTTCCATTATTTTCTGCCCTGTAATATAACGCATCATGATTCTGTTGCAACATTCCTTCGTCTTCTTTTCAATTCATACTACGATATATTATGCAATGTCTGCAAATAACCGAACATTTGAGAAGTGCACTGGCAGATTATTGACGAACGCTAGAAATAGAAGAGGCCAAACGCTTTCCCCGGAAGATAACTCTTGCCCATTTCGGACATTCTGTTTTTTGTCTCGCAGAAACTCGCTTACCCACGCCACCGCCTTGGAATCGTTGCCTGAATTCATTATGTGACGTCATGGATACTCACAGCGACCACAGACACAGAGCTTTCGTATAACAATATATTTATTAACAAAGAAAACAAAACAAATATATACACTTAATAATCTACTTAAACCCTAGCTCTGATAGACCTACTATCCCCTGATCGCGGGAGCGATCCAAAACCCGATTGAAGATGGTTTTGATTGTGGCATTCGCCACTCCTACTTTTGAAGCGCGCACAAAGCCTAGCTTCCGTGACCGGATGTCACGCTGGGACACAAAGTCCGTTCTGGCGCACCAACGGCTGGTTTGCCTCGATCGCAGGAGCGATCTTATCCGATTGAGAATCGGCGTGAATCGTGGCACTCAACCACTCTTCACCTCGGAGCACGCACACAGCATCGCTCCCCCGTGACCGCAGTCACCCAAGGACATAAAGTCCGCAGGCTTCGTCAACTAATGACTCCAGCCTCGCGAGCCTGGCTCGCATATGCACCGTCTTGGCGCAAAGTTTTGTGCACACGCACGAGGTTCTCCCACCGTCTCCAGAACCTGCCTACTGGCTCCGTACACGCTGTTATATAGGCGAGGCCCACGTGACCTCCTACGTCACGCCACCCCCTCGCTTGTTATAACAGTGAAAAGCGTCTATAAGCCGGAAGACACCCAAAGCCTTGTGTCTCCCGTCTCCGCGTTCTTCCCTTTACGGAAAAACCCTACTTCCTGTGGCGAGACTAATCCTGCCAAGCGTCCCCAAATAGATGCCACGAGGCACGCTGGCTAATACGTTACAATTAATTTCTGCACAAGCCGATCGTGGGAAACATCGAAAGCTTTGGTAACACTTCCTTGCGTCTACTCTCCCGTCCGCGTCAATTTCATCAGCTAGATCCTGAAATAGCGTGACTACCTGCCTTTCGCATGAATAACCACTCCTGAACCGGTGTTCGCCATCATAGAGCAATTTTTGATTTCCCATTCTTGCTTAATGTAACCCGCAAATAGATGCTCCATGAGTTTGCCAACCACTGACGTAAGACTTACTGGCCTATAATTACTTAATATAGTTTTGTCACCACTTTTAAAAATTGGTACGACAAAAGCTAATTTCCAATCTTCAATTACTTTCGAATTGTTCATTGATACATGGCATATTCTAATTACGGTACGGTAATATTGCCTCTCCTCTTAGTTTAATTATATCCGTAAAAATGTTGTCTGGACCACTTGACTTACCATTTTTCATAGATTTTACTTTATTCCGTAGAACGTTTATTTCATTATTAAACTGATATGTAACTAAAGACCCTTGAATTAGGGGACGGTTCGTATTGCTTTTGAAAACCGAACTGAAATACGTATTAAACGCATTAGCTTTTCCCCGATCGGCAGTAATGCGCGTGTTTCGATTTTCACAACTGGGAGATTCTCTTTATTTCCCTTCCTTCTACGAACATATTTATTACTTATTACTTATTTATTAACCCAGTCCAGATATTTCCCTTCCCATCTAGAATATTCTTTAAATATGTCTCTTTAGCAATTTTCTATTTTCGCTCCAATTCTTTTGAATGATTTCGAAAAATATTGATAAGCTCGCTACTGGTTTTCTGTTCTCAGATGCCTTTCTCGTTATCCTCTTTATTCGCCTAATTTTTACATTTTATTCTAGATCCGGATTATTTTTTTAAAATTTTGTATGGAACAAACTTTTGAAAGGCTTCGTATATAATATCTTTGAACGCTCCCTATATTTCTTCCATACCTCCCTCTCTTCTCAGAAAGCGGTTGTATTGTTTCCTAAACAAACCTTGAAGTCCGTCTACATTTGCTTTCTTGTACTGCCGTACTTTTGTTCATATCGTAATGCCTTTCTTGAATTATTTTCGTCCAAGTTCAGAAACGCTTTGTGATCGCTAATACCCTTAACAACTTTACGGGATATGAAAAGTTCTTTCGGCGTAATTAATAGACATCGAAAACCGCATTCTACCGCGTCCCGCTCCGAACTACTTTAGTTAATCAGGTGTTCAAAACTACACTGGTCACAAGTATTTGGACTTTCCCCTCACTCACGACTCCCTCCCAGTTTGCGCTAATAAGACGCCTCCAGTAACAATAGGATGGCCATTTTCGTTTCCCATTCTCTGAATGATGTCATATAAAATGTATCCGTCGCTCGGTGGCCTATAGAATGCAATAATTTCTAATACGGTTCCTGAAGTAGTAATTTATATTCCCAACATTTCAAACTCTGTATTGACCCAATCTAATCTAAAATCTATGATTGCTTTGACGCAAATAAAGACTCCGCTCCCGCTACCATTTCTATTCCTCCTAAAGATCTTGTAATGAGAATGAAAATTTTCAGAGGATCCGATTTCCTCAGTTAGCCTCGACCCAGTCCCTATCACTATGTCGGGATCGCAGGCCTCAACTAGATTCCAAAACTATTTCTTTATTGATTATGCTACGACAGTTCACCTGCAAACATCTTAAGTAATCATTTCCTCGCCTGAATGTGTTATCGAGAAGGCGAATCCCTCGACAGACCAATCCGCAAGCTAGAACGGGAACTTTTCAAACTGCAGAAGTTGGTGGAGACTTTGTCGCAAAAAACGAGCAATTGGAGATAGGTGGGTGAAGTGTCACCGAAGCCAGTTGAGGTAACGACTGGGAAGGAATGTTTGAGCAGCAACATAGAAAGAGAAACACCCTTTGGAACAGTAAACTAAGAAGCATGCGAGATGGTGGACAAGGAAGTGAGAGTGACAACTGATGAGGCACATAGTGTTGCAGTGAACCGTGCTGATTCCGAGCTGGTTATTGGTGACACCATTATACGACACGTAGGGAAGGACAAGTGAAGATCAATTACGAAGGTATATCGAAAGAAAAGACCTGGGTACAACTGGGTACAGCAGAAAAGACCAGGGAAACTCCTCCGATTCAATGTTGACAGGAGACTCTCCAATATTCCCAAAAAATAACTAGTCCTCTTGTTTACCAGATGCACTTTCAGAATATAAGTAATTCTATACGCATCATATATTCGTGTACACACATTGTTCGTCGTACGCAGTGGCACATATTCTTTATTGTATCAGGGCCCCCAAATCCTTTGCCTTCATTCCCAGTGTTGTATTCGCTACCGAAATGTATGCAATTCTCGAAGCCCTAAAATACCCCGAGTCGGTGACGTTGTGGCGAGTAGTTCTCTCTTTTAATTCTCTCAACTCTTTCCAAGCTGTCTCCCGTTCTTCCTGAGACTACCTGACAAAATCAGTTCGAAACCGACTTCGTCTTCTGTCCCGCCACTAGACGCTGGTACTTTTTTGGGTTACAAGCCATGTGAGAATTACAGGGAATGAGCTGGCCGACCAGGCGGCGAAACCCCCGACGCGAGAGTCCCGTATTGACATTCCTTCTATACCATTGTACGATGTTAAGGCATTTTTAACGATCCGTCTTCAGAGCGTGGCAAACAGTGGCACAATACCAATTTTAAACTTAAGGCGATAAAAGATTCTGTTAATCCCTGGCGTCCATCATCCCGCTCTTCTAGGCGTGAGGAAATTATTCTAACCCGTATTCGTTTCAGCCATGGCTACTTTTCTCATGGTTTCCTCGCATCTGCGACTCATTCAGGATGGTTCGTTCTGTGGAATACGTCTTCCTGCACTGTACCCAATTTGTTGTCAGCCGACGAAGACATGGCCCGGGCAACTCGGAGGTGCGCGTCGATGACGATTCTGCTCTCTGTTTTTTTTTTTTTTTTTTAAGAAAGCGGAATATATAATCTTGTTTGAGAGATAAGTGTAATGTTTTATGTTTTTTTGCCCCTTACAGCAATTTTTACGTTTAATGATAAATTTTACGTGTTTGTTTTATCATATTATCCTTTTGCCTTATCTACTTGTATATTTTATACAGAATTCGAGCCCTCCTTTTAGGTTATGAACATGCTATTAATCAGCGTGTAAGTTGCATCTGCCACACTTACTGTAATGTATTACAAAGTGCACTTACTGTATTAAAAAACACACTTACAAATGAACGCCAATGAATTAATGTTCTATTTGTTAAGCAGTTTTATACATGCAATCTTTTCTTTATACTTTAAATTATTATGGCGTTGTAGGAGTCTTTGTGATCTAGATTTAGTTTAGTTTAATAATTTTACTTTACATTATAGTGTTTTATTATAAACCATTTTGTCAAAACTTTGTAATTTATTGTTGTGTTGTGTAATCAGTTTTAATGTTGTGCCCATTAATACATTATTAGTTCGAAGTATGTTTCGTTTAAAACGTTATACGCAATATATTGTACATGTTCGAACACAGGCTAAGCCTTTGCGAGAATAACTTGAGGGGGTAATGTGTCTCCATGGGTATTAAACCCTCTCATTTATTTTGTGTTATCAAAGTCTGTATAATAATAAACATCATTTTCTAACAATATATGGGACATTTTAGAACAAGAAATATCCTTCATATTGGATTTTACGGTAAGTGCTGCAGCTAGAGTATGTAATACTAAATGAACACATTAGTTTTAAAATATCGAAGGGAGGACTGGTAAGAGGACACTTTTCGAGGAAGGGCAGAACCTACAAAAGAACTGTTCTCCCTAGAGAACGATTGCTCAACTTACTGAAAGCAAAGAAAAATGACGTAAAAGTGTGATCAAAACCAGTTCAGATAACTCAAGCTGTTGGATAGGTAACTGATATATTCAAGGCTTCTTCCTTTCGTTCAAGGGAACTTAGCTTCCAAACGTTTGGTTTGGGCTGTTCTTTACCAAAAAATCTCTGCCTTTATTTAACGCGAAATTGGCCCTATCGACAATAGTGCTTGTAGTCATCATAGCAGCCGTAGATTACGTAGGACTCACCCCGGCTGACATTACAATATATAGGCAAAGAAATTGAATAGGCTACTCAGGAATTCTGTGGAGAACATATGTTGCATTTCGAAAATATTATTTGAAGCTAATACCATTAAACTAAAACTAAAATCAATGAAATAAGTGAAAAATGTAATGTAAATC
This sequence comes from Gryllus bimaculatus, assembly GCA_017312745.1. Classification (NCBI taxonomy): domain Eukaryota; kingdom Metazoa; phylum Arthropoda; class Insecta; order Orthoptera; family Gryllidae; genus Gryllus; species Gryllus bimaculatus. The sequence goes on from BOPP01000444.1 coordinate 44,131, forward strand.
AATGAAAAATAGCGAGAGAAGTTAAAAAATGACATAAGTCGAAATCGATGAAAAATGCAAAAAATGACAAAAATGTGTCATTTTCCTTTTGTCATAACCAGAAACAGGGATTCCTGACACTATCAAATGCTACAATATGAATGCAAACATGCACTATAAAATAGCACTATAAAATTGCCTTTTGTAAAAGTGAACAATTACTCAGTGGCATATGTGTTCTGCTGTAGAACAGACACCCGTTCATTCAAAATTCACGTTTTTCACAGTCATTGAAAAAACACGTTTTTGGTTGTAGTGGGGTGTGGGTGGTAGGATGGGGGCAATGAAACCTTTCAAAAATATTATTTTTATGTTAGAGTTATCGTGTAAATACTCACATGACATTTGGTGTTAAGCAACTTTTTACCATCTTATCCGGAGGTGCCCTATCTGTCAAGCTTTCATCCAACTTCAAGTTAGCAGAGAAACGATGCAGTTAAACGGGAATCTGGTCTAAAGTTATTATGTAGTACAATTTGCTTATGAAAAAATAGTATATACACAGACAAATGTTCCTCTCGAGTGCTCTGTATATCCTTCCCCGCTATTGCAATATAATTCATTCATTCAATCAATCGTTGCGGTTCAAGGGGCACCTATAGCACACAACATATCCATATGTCATAGACAGCAACATTTTTTCTCCGCTTTCCTTAACCCATGTTGAGAAGAACTTTAATGTTCATCCTCATTTTGAAATTAAATTAGGTTTAATCTCTACATGGTTTCCAGTTTGCATAAAACTTGCAGGGCAGTATTTTTTATACAATGTATATTCCGGTAAAAGATTTTCTCTGTTTTCCATTGCTTGCAGGTATTCAAGCTGACCAGAGAGTTCTACGCACATTGATTTGTAATTACTTGCCTGATGTTGATATGGTGTTGAAAGAACATGACATAGAACTGAGTTTGATAACTCTTCATTGGTTTCTAACTCTATTTGCGTCGGTTGTACATATGAAAATTCTCTTACGCATTTGGGACTTATTTTTCTTCGATGGATCAATTGTTCTCTTCCAAGTTACTCTAGGAATGTTGAAAATCAAAGGTTGGTGGAGTGTGTTGATAACGTATTTTAAATAAGTTGTTTATAAATTGAAATTAACATAGTTGCGTAATAATGAAATATTTTCTTACACTAAAATACATTTTTAGAACCTGAACTCAAGACTTTGGAGAACTCTGCCCAAATATTTAATGCACTTTCTGATATTCCGGGTGACATAGAAGATGTGGATCAACTTCTTGATGTAAGTACATTACTGATCAGTTTGGCAGTCTTTTCTCTATATTATGACAGCCATTTCAGTTTATACTATTACAGTAAGAATCGCACAATTTACAGGTACTTATGTCTTTAACTGTAATGTCTAAAATCAATTCAGTCGAACCTCAAATGAAATATACATATAACAAAATTAAACACTAAATTAAGTTCATTATGTTATGCATTCAGAATTCTGTCAGCCTTCATGCAGCTCGTTGCATGTATTTTGCAAATGTACATTCTAGCCTGAGATATGGTATAAAATTCTGGGGAAACTCATCATGTAGTACTCAGACCTTTAGATTGCAACATAAAATTATTCGAATAATGAAAAAAGGCCTCCGCGTGATCCCTGCAAGCCTCTCTTCATAGAGCTTGAAATCTTACCACTGCCTTGCCTATATATTTACGAATCTGTAATATTTGTCAAAGTGACTTACTTAACGGTGGGAAAATATTTTTATGCAGTACTGATATCTATAATTACAACACACGTCGTAAAAATCATGTTCAGCAAGTGTCAGTATCAACAGCTCGCTATCAGAAATCCACATACAATACAAGCACGTTACTTTACAACGTACTGCCAGATGACATTAAACAATTGAATTCGGTTCACAAATTTAAGTTAAAAGTAAAATCTTTTCTGCTGCATAACTGTTTCTATACAATTAGAGACTATACTGATTATCAAAAAGAAAAATAATGTTTATTTTAACGAAACAGTGATATATAATGATTTAGTTTACATTTGTTTTGTATAATGTTTTTAAAAAGACTTAATATGTTTGTAACAAATAATGTACTTCAGTTTCCGGGTCAATGACCCTTATCTCGATCAGGTTTTTGTCCAGTTTCCCTGATCCATTGAGCAAATGCTGAGATGGTCCCTTATTTTTCTTCTGGACCTAAATGCGCTAGCTAAATGCGCACGTTTTGTTGAACTCTCCTTTTGCTTGTAATAGTAAGAGTAGAGGTAAGGGTGAGTTGCTATTTTGTTAGTAATGCAGAAAAATCATACTTGCAATTCGTGTACTGATGCTACTGTAAAAGTTTTCTACAACTCAGAAACGAAAATTAGTATTTTTCAAATATTTCTAATCTCGCGATTTTTAAAATTTATTTTTATTTATTTATGTTAAACTTTTACTAATCTTTCAACTATTTATAGTTCAAATGACGGAAGGGATTCTGGAACTCAAGAAAACCTGCGCAGAATCTTTAACCCCCTACGTCACACAGTTTTTACTGTTTTTTGACTGAATAAATCTAATCTTAATGATCTAAATCTCATCAGTTGAGCAGGCTTCAAAATAGAAACCGTTCATGATTGGCCACATATGTTTAGTAGAAGTGGGAACAGAGAATATAAAACAGAGACGGCAGTTATTGTTAAAAGGAGAGCCCTTATTTTTGTGTAGGGGAGAAATTCGAATGCCCCACCCCAACAGAAGCAACGAATCAGAAAGAAGTAGTCATTTTCACCCACCGCCAGCCAATAAGCGTCAAAAAGCAGTCTACCCAAATCTGTCCAAACAAGCTAATAATTAATAAGATTTTAAATTCAATGTCAGTAAAGGAAATTTTGGTTACGGAAGTGCAAAATAAAAAATTTGTTTTAAAAAGCACCATTTGTTTCTAGATAATGTAAATATACAATACACAATAAATATATAAACACACATACACAATATATACCCACAGGCACATCATACACTTTATAAACAATTTTTACAAAACCAGTATAAGTAATAATATATACAAATCAACTCTGCTGTGGACCGAACACATGAATATTGAATTCATGAATTTAGAAAATAGTCAAAATACACATAGTGACTATTACTTTTTTAATATTGTCTTATTATCAAAACAACATTCCAGACATCAATACATGGTTGTGAAATTTCAAGTAATCAAAACTTTGACTGAAGTGTTATGATACAAATGAAAATTATTGATAATTTTTATAAATGAATACGAAACTTTCATTTTCACAATTTTATCCACAAAAATAATTAGTAATATGTTATATAAATGTTATATTAATCTAAATGCTAAGATGCTATATTAATCTAAATGCTAGAGTGGGAAACTCACCAATCCCAGATATTGTAGGAAATTGTGGAGAATATTATATAAACATGAATGGTCGGGAGCTGAGACAATTTACCAGCATGAATCATCTTTAAGTGACAAATACCTTCTTTCGAAAGAAAGATATTCATAAATACACATGGACAGCTAGAGGATATAGATCAATAATAGACTACTTTTTAATAAATGATATACTAAGATCTCAGTTGAATGATGTGAGAGTATTTAGAGGATGTGATATAGGCTCAGATCACTATATTCTAATAGCTGATTTTAGGATATGGGCAAAATGGAGAAAGATTAGAACCAGACAAAAAATACCTCCAGAGGAGGTATATAAAATACATTTACTTCAAGAATAAAGTGTAAATCTCTACCAAGGCAGACTCCAGAAGTACCTTCTGGAAAAACCAACTGAAGACAACCTAGACTTAGAATGGGAAAACGTACGAGAATGTATTCAAAGAGCTGCAATGGAAGCCCTAGGGAAGAAAAATAAAATCAAATGTAGAAAGGGCCTACGGATCTGGAATGAAGAAATAGCGCAAGCAGTAAAGGATAAACAGAAAGCATATTTACAATGGATCCAAAAAAAAGATGAGGAATCAAGAAAAACATATAAAGAAAAAAGAAATACAGCTAACACAATCGTGTGAAGAGCACATCAAAAGTCTTGGGATAAATTTATAAGCCAAGTAGAACATGACATACACGGAAGACAAAATATTGCTTACAAAGTCCTAAAACATATAAATAAAGAACAAAAACTTGTAGCAAAAATAGGTATGATAAACAAAGATTTATGGATAAGGCATTATAGAGAACTTTGGTGCAGCAAAATAAGCAAAAATGAAGAACAACAAAGAGAGTGCCAAGAAAAGGATAAGACAGTTGATTTGATTGACATACATGAATTGAAAGAGGAATTGAAAACAACGAAAAACAGGAAAGCTTCAGGAAGAGATAAGTTAAATACAGAACTGTTCAAATATGGTGGAATGGTGTTGTTATGGAGACTGTTACACATGATAAACGTATACTGGCAAAAAGGTAAAATACCAGAGGAGTGGAAAATAGCAGAATTTATATCGCTATTTAAAAAAGGCGACCGTAACTAATGTAAAAACTATAGAGGGGTAAGCTTGCTCAATTGCATTTATAAATTGTATGCCAGAATAGTAAATAAAAGACTGAAAAGTATTGCAGAAGTACTGATGGGAGAAGAGCAAAATGGTTTCAGGAAAGGAAGATTGACCTCAGATAACATCTTCATAGTACAACAAATATTGGAGAAAAGAAGGGAATATAACCTGCAAACTCATCTAGCAGTTATAGATTTCGAAAAAGCCTTCGACAGTGTAAATAGAGATAAACTTTGGTACATCATGGAAAAACAAGGCTATCCACGACATCTAATAAAGGTGTTCAAAAGCCTATATGAAAATACTAAAATAGTATTATGCATAGGAAACACAGTATCTGAAGAGATAATAAGAAATAAAGGGGTAAAGCAAGGTTGTCCTATATCACCTATATTATTTAATATCTATGTACAGGACATAAGTAAGTTCTTAAAACAGAAAGTTGACACTGGTATAAGAATGACCAAAGAAGAGAGATTAACGATTTTATTCTATGCTGATGACACAGTTATTATCCAGGAAACAGAAGACGAACTACAGAGAGTAGTACACCACCTTAATAAAATTTGCAAAAGCTATGACATTAATATATCAAAAGAAAAAAACAAAAGTGATGGCATTCAGGGGGAAGGACACAGTAAGGTCAAAAATTGTCATTGAAAACAAAATTATAGAGCAAGTTCTTTCCTTTAATTATTTAGGGTGTAAAATAAGTTATGAAAAAGATAAAGATATTGACAATAAATTAACAAAATATCAAAAAATAAGATATGAAAAAGATAAAGATATTGACAATAAATTAACGAAATATCAAAAAATATGTGGAACGGTACACAACACTTGAAAAAATAAGACAAGACCGGAAACAAGAATTAAATTTTACAATACTATGGCAGTTCCTACATTACTCTACGGATGCGAAAGCTGGGTATTAACACAAAAAACACTGACAACAATACGAAGTAGCAATGAAATTTCTGCGAAGAATAAAAGGATGCACAGGAGAAGACCGAATAAGAAATGAAGAAATAAGAAAAGAGTTACAAGTGACATCAATTAATACTAGAATGCAAGAATATGGACAAAGATGGGTAGAACATGTGGAAAGGATGAGTGATAGCAGACTTCCCTAAGCAGCTTTGTTATACGCGGCGAGAGGAAGAAGAGATGTGGGAAGGCCACGAAAACGATGGAGAGAAACTGTGATGTCGGAACAAGCAGTAGCCTAATCCATGAAGTGAAGAAGAAAAATAATTAGGCAATCAATTCCTCTACTATGTATATTAAGCTTCACAATATATAAATTTGTGTGTATAAAATTTCTGACATTTAATAAGTTTACTATTTAATATCATTGATTATTGATATAAAATAAGTGATAATGAATGCAGAAATTTTTTGATACACATTGATTCCACCAAATGGTGAATGTTCACATGTATTAATACAGATAAAATGCAAGAAAGGTTCTCTTTAAAACTTCCTTTTCACAAAATATTTAAATGCATAACTTTGTGACAATTTAGTCTGTTGAATTCTCGGCTGTCCGGGAGACGCCGCGTCGTTGGCTGGGGTGCCGACGTTTCGCCCGACATTTCGCAGGCTTCCTCAGGGTAGTGACCTTCCTCACTACCCTGAGGAAGCCTGCGAAATGTCGGGCGAAACGTCGGCACCCCAGCCAACGACGCGGCGTCTCCCGGACAGCCGAGAATTCATGAATTCGAGCCGCGGAAGCTTACGTACACAATTTAGTCTGTTGCAGGCTTAATTAAGAATGAATTGAAAGAAAACAACACAGGCTCTTTGGAATTCAGAATTTATGGCATGTTGATTTACATACATGACTTAATTCACACAAATATATTCCCATCTTTTTTCACACAATTTGTATCAATTCTTATAACAATCGTTGTAGTGACAGTATTGAAACAATGTAAATCACTCGTGAAAACTCTGTGTATCTAACTACATGCTCTGAACTAACTCATACTTTGACCCTCCCACAACAGTTCACACTCCAGCCCATGTGTGTGGAAGAATACATTTCACAGTGATACTAACTAGTTTTAAAACCTGAACAGACAATTATGGCTCTGAATGGGCCATGAACAACACTGTATACTAGGCATATCACTTGAAGTACAAAATTACCACACAGCAGCAATACTAAGATATTACTAAAATTCACAGTATTATACTTCATATCATTGCTAGAACAAATTCCACCTCCAGCATGTCCTGCACTCTCTTTTCCAGCAGGTAGGGAGCCGTCTGTAAAACAAAAAGAGGCGTTATTGAAATTCAATGTAGTTCTGTCCCATAAAACAAGGTTTCTGTGCTCACCAGGTCATGCACACACACCCGTTGTTAATGTCCTCCATAGTCAAGAAGCTAGGTTTTGGTCGTAATTGCCAACTGCCATTTCATAAACCTATAATAAAATTTGTAATATATAAATTTCTAAGTTAAAACAAATATTCAATTTAATGTTATTACAAACAAAAATAATAACACTATATAAAAAATTAGGGGAATAATATTAAATTAATAGAGAATTAACTTTGGTTAATGAAAGGTTGAGATTGCATTGTTGGAGTGTTAATGTTTGTAAAACAAAATGTCTGGTTATGGGGCAAGATAAATTTAGGGAAGAAGTAAATTCAAGACTATCAATTGCGCTTAGCAGTGAAAATTTGAAATGGTTTAGGATATGCAAATATCTTGTCATTATTACAGATAACCATATATGTTTTAAATATTGTTTTCAATGCATTAAGAATAAAATAGCTAAGAAACGTAATTTCTTATAAATTGCAGAATGTTATTTCATGAGCTGTTGAACTGTTAAAGAATTGTTATTTTGATTATATTGATTTTGTTATTTGAAGAACTATTGAAGAGCCATTGTTATAAATTGTTAAAACTATTGTAACGTATTAGCCAGCGTGCCTCGTGGCATCTATTTGGGGACGCTTGGCAGGATT
>BOPP01000444.1:64870-75710 GCA_017312745.1 Gryllus bimaculatus
TATATATATATACACATATATATATATATATATATATATATATATACACACATATATATATATAACCTTGAAAACATTTTCAAATTTTTCTCACAAATGGCTCTAAATGTTTTGATTAAACTTATATCAGATATCATGTTCCTTGGAAGTGCACTTTTTCGAAAATTGCGAAAGTGCAATTTTTTGGGGCTTTTTGCTACATCTACAATAACACGAAATATAGAATATCACAGAACACGTTTTGAAGTATATCTCTGTGAGTGAGGACGAAACTGCTAAGGAACTAGTTTTGGTCATATTAAGCAGATCATGAGGATGTGGGTTTTTAAACCTGAATTGATTTTTCTTGTGTATAGGGGGATGTCGTTTGTGTTTGTGTTGAGAGTAACTGTTTTTCTGTTGATTCTAGGTTTCTTTCAACATCGCGTCCTCTCTTAATGATATGGTCATTGAAACTCATCGCCGGAGGCATCTTGCGTATTTGATGGCAGATCAGGGAACTCTTGTCGGCAATCCTGAGGCTACGCCAAATTTACCGAAACAACATTTGAGCAGGTTTGCATGAGTTTATCTCACTAGAGAAATATATAATATATTTATTTATTTATTGAGCCTGCAAAAATCCCTTTAAGGGCAAAGGCGCCTTCTGCTTCAGTAGGGTGAAAAGTTGGCTATCATGTTTATTAAATGAAATTGCTCTTACACAAAATGAAATGACACATAATTACACAATTTTGCACAAAAAAGGAATTTCTCTTTGCCTCAAACGTCTTCGTCAATATCTTACACTTGTCTCAGTCTCTCGCGTGATCTTTACTGTGAACTGATTTTTAAGTATATTATAAAACAAAACGATAACAAACTTGAAACCCAAAAATCACAATATCTCTGTTTGTTACAAACTTTGGTAGATGCCTTCCACTTGTCTCTGTCGCTTCCCATGACCACGTGTTTTCAAGCTCGCTCTCAAACACGTCACTCTATCTTCTGCGCTGCCTACCTGGATTTCACCAGCTTGTTCTTGGGTCCCATGCTGTAGTTGAGTGAGCCCAACGTTGTGGTTGTTGCCTCATGTGATGCCCACACCAACTCCATTTCAACCGTGATGCTTGAGTAGCTTCATCTCGTATCCCAGTCCTGTTCGGGGTCACGTCATATCAAATTCTACTGCTCAGGTTAATTCCCAGTATTTTTCTTTTCTATTTCCCTTTGACTTCTTAGTAATCTTATTACTTGTGCATTAGTTAATAATCAAGTCTGAGAGCCGTAGGTCAGAACAGGGAGAACGCATGAATTCATTACTATCTTTTTAATGCAAATGCTTACTTTTGTGTCTGTTCGAATGAAAGCAAGGCTCGAGAATTTATTCCAAGCTAGGGATATTTGATTAGATGGATTAATAATTCTGCAATTAAGTTTGAGAACTTGGTGGCAGAATACTCTTCTGTTGATATAATATTCTTCCACTGATTTTCTTATTGGATCCATTTTGAAAAGTAATGAGTTGTCTAAGGCATGTATATTCTTGTGTATATTGTATGTGACTACCATATATAGAAATAGATATGTAATGATAGTGGTCAATACTTTAGTCTTTTGTAGATTCATGCGTAGACCTATTCTGATGCTTTGCCTATTTAATTCCTCAACATACTTTCTAGTTCTTCAGCTGACGTAGAGAACAGAACAATGCCATTGGAAAATCTTAGGTTGGTTAAATATTTTCCATCTATTTATTTCACAGCATTTTTTTTTTCATTTAAGTGAACGGAAGATTCTTTCCAGCAAACACGTGAAAATCTTAGATAAAATTGGGTCGCCCTGCCTCACTCCTCTACTGAAACGAAGTTGCCCAAAAGAAAGAGAATCTCGTTCTTTTTTTACTTTTGCGACGTGTGTTATGTACATTTTAAATACAATGCTAAAGTATTTACCTTGAACCCCTTGCATTTCCAAAGCCATGATAATGTCGGAGTATTCTACAAATTCAAACGCGTAATCTACATATTATCTACAAAGGCTATGTATATAAAGTTTCAGATTGAATTCGTGTACTTTTTCAATAACTTGATTCATTGACTGGAGGTGGTCACTTGTGAAAAAGACTGCTCTACAACCAGCTTGTTTTGGCGGTTGTTCATCAAGTCTCCTTGTTATTCTTCAATTAATTATCGTAGAAAATGCCTTGTATAAATCTGACGTGATACTGATTGCTCTGTAGCAATTTAGGTCGATTCTTGTTCCCTTCTTATGAATTAGGGTGATGCTTAACAACAATTGATTTGGAAGTTCTTCTTGTGTATTATTAAACATATCTGTAATTACTTTTGCTAGTTTAGAGACATCATATTTCAAATGTTCGGTTGTGATTCCATCATCTCCTGGGCCCTTTCTTTATTTTAGTTTTTCTATCGTTGTACACACCTCAGTATAATGATAGAAAAGTATTGATCCTCTTGGTCTTCGTTATAGTTTATCGCTCTTTCAATTGATGCATCATCTGGAGATTCACTTGTATATTATTTTTTTAAATAGTGTTAGCTTCAAGAATTGCATTCCTTGTTAAGATTTTTCTAACTTCTTTGTCTTCCAACACTCAACATCTAATGTTTTGACAGTTTTTAATTCTTTCCTGGTTATATTAAGAGATTTGGAATTCTCAATTAATTTGATTTTGTGCCTTCTAATGTCTTTCCATATTTCTCTTTGTACTTTCGCGTTCCTCTTCTACGTAGACGATCGTGAATATTTGTACTTTTCTAAAGTATCTCTTTTCCTAAGTAATATGATTGTGTCTTCACTAAGCTGTTTTATTTCTATCACTTCTTGTCTTTGATAGTGAGGCCTTTTCTTCTGCCGTGATTATATCGTTTTCTAGAGCTTTGTACTGCTTGTGGATACCGTTATCTTCGTTTGCTTTCATTTTTGTGATATTTTGTTTCAAATGATCATAGGTAATACCACGGGTGCTTTGAAAATTGTCGATAAATTCGCGACTCGCGAAGCAAGGAGGGGATTTATCTGAGAATTTCTAATTCGCCAAATATTGAAAATAACTGAAAGCTGTGTTAAAATCACACGCGAAACAGCTATCGACGTATTATATCGCCATGTAAGATTGATGAGTCACAGTTAATGATTGGCCAGAAGGGAGAAGCGGTAGGAAAAATCGGATAGAAAAAGCGATAAACTTTTTGAGACACACCGCCCTCATTGGGTCATTTTGTATGTAAAGTTGGTTGGTTTTAATTTCACGAGCGGAAGAGTCCTGTAATTAATTACTTCAACATTGTTCTTAGGTGTATTTTTGGTGTCCGTATTTTCGTCTGCCTTTTGCAATTTTGATTTTGATTTCAACCATTCAGTGATCGGACGTATATTCTGGTAATGCGATTATGGTGAAGTCTGACACTAGTTTCATATGGTCTATTAGGATAACATGTATTTCATTCCTAGTTATTCCATCTGGGAAATGACACGTCCATTTTTCATTTGTATGCTTGTGAAAGTAAGTATTAACTATTTGCAAGTTCTGACCCTCTGCAAATTAGATTAATCTGCGTCCTCTGTCTTTATAGTTTCCAAGGGTGAAACCCAGTGCAGTCTCTTCTGCGTAATCCTTTTTTCTTATTCTTGCATTGAAATCACCGATGATAAAATACATTGTCGATCTATACTTGTTTAGAGTGTCTTCCAAGATGTTAAAGGATTCAATATCTTCTTCCGAGTTGAGCGTTGTTGGTGCATATACTTGAATTGACTGTTATTTTGATCTTCTTTACTTTTAGTTTTAATATTACAATCATTTCTCTTATATCCTGGATCATTTCTATTTGTTTCTTGAGTTTCTTGTTGATTATGAATCCTATTCTCTTCTGATTTGAAGTCGTTCCTTTATGAGAAAATATATCTTTATTTTGTGTCTCAATTATTGCTTCTCCCATTTTTCTTATTTCGCTTAGAAATATTATTCCGTATTTTTGCTTTGATATTGGAAATATCAAACTCAAGGTCTCTTTCCTCGTTTCTTAATATCCGTACATTTATCGTGGCAAGGATTAGTGCATTGGATCGTATTTATATTCTGGAAGTAATATGTTTGGTTTAGTGTTCAATTTATTTTTATTTTTTCTGATATCTTTAGTTTATCATATCAATGTTCATATTTCATATGTTCTCTATTCTAGTTATTGCATTTGTAAATTTGCCCCAGTATTCTTACTTCTCGTCGATTTGTGTTTTTTAGTATCCTATCCTAACAAATTTTCCTTTAATTCGTTCTTCCTGCGCCATTTTCCAGATCTCTGTTCGTCAGGTCCACGTCCTGACGGGGTGATACAGGGACGGCACTCAAGTATTGCTTTCTTTCACCAGTCATCTTTATCATCCTCATCGTTCATTCTCGTTCTTTGAAAACATCCTCTTTTCTCGAACCCCACTGGCACCCCCGTATGCTGAGCACCCACCCATGTATTTGCCGATCATGGCGACCCGTCTCGGAGGGAATGTGTGTCCTGGCAGTTGAGGAACCTGTTTGTTTCCCAACTACTCCATGCCCTAATCTCTGCTTTGCACGTAGGGAAACGTTATTTACGAATATTCAACACACTTGCTTTAGCCTCGGACTCTTCTAGACTAACCCACTAATCGGCTCCGACTAGCTCTTGCACTGATCTCCAGGGTGAGCGGGAGGATGCCCGGCGGGGTAGCGCTGAGACATCTCCCCACTTTATCTTGGTGTCAACCATGGCACCTCTGGGCTGTCCCCTTGTTGGGCTCCATGGTGGGTGGGGAGCACGGAATCAAATCCGCTTCAATTCTATGGAGCATGAAACAAACCCCTTGCCTTCTTCCGGAAGGAAGAGGCGATATTTTGAGAAAACGGTGGATTTGAGTAGTTTGTTCCTTAGGAAAGAAGATTAACCAAAGAAGCCACATTTAATTTTGATGGCGTGCCCAGAAGAAGGGAAAACATTCAAAAGTATTTGTGTATTTCGTCTCGCGCGAGCAATTGAGGACAGTTTCGGTAAACTGCAAGCGGTGGTGCGTCAGAGGAATGGTGTTCTCTTCGAAGCGCGCAACGATGATCAAATCGAAAAAATCTCGAAAAAACAGATGGCCGGCCTCCAGGTGTAAGTAATTACTCACCCTTGACCTATGTAACGGAGTGATGAATCTCGATGACTTTGCGTCCGAAAATGAACTTCTGTGTTACTTCAAGAGTCAGGGCGTAACCGAGGTGTTTAGGATTAAGAGGAAGGAGAATGGTAGAGAGATACCTACTCCCACTTTGATCTTGACGTTTAATCTCCCCTCTCTCCCAGAGAGGATTAGTTGTGGTTTCTATAATCTCCACGTGCGGCAATATGTGCCAAACCTCCGGCGTTGCTTCAAGTGTCAGAGGATCGGCCATGCCCAACAGTAGTGCATGTCCGTAAGCCCTGTTTGCGAAAGTGCGCCCCCTCAAGTAGTCTGGTGAAAAGTTCGACAGATCGGTGGAAGATTTCCGTCGCTGTCTGTCTCGGGGCTTCTGGTGAATGGAAGTATTCTCACCTCACTAGAAGATATAGTTGAAAAATTGGCCTCTCACTACGAGCATATCTCCAGCTCCTCACACAACTCTCCTAGCTTTCTGAAGACTAAAAGAAGAATGGAGAACTACAGACTAGATTTTTGGGTCGCGTGGAGGACGACTACAATACTCAATGGATGAATTTTCCTGGGTCCTTGCTTGTGCAAAAGATTATGCTCCAGGACCAGACCAGATACATGGTGAAAGGAGCGTAGCGAAATTTGCGTGGTCAGACGGAAGAGCAGGCCTAATGGCCTGAGTCTCGCCACGTAAAATAAGGCATAATTCAATTCAATTCAATTCAATTCAATACATAATCAAATGCCTAATCACCTACCGGAAAATGCTTGTTCTTTTCTCCTCCGCATTCTCAACTGGATTTGGGATTATCATTCCTTACCAAGGATTTGGTGTGAAGTCATTGTTATTCCCACCCCTAAAGAAGGAAAGGACAAAACAATCTCTTCAAGTTACCGCCCAATCTCGCTCACAAGCTGTGTGTTCAAGCTTTTAGAGCGAATGTTAAACAAACATCTGGTCTGGCTCCTGGAGCAAAGAAATCTATTTACACCTTTTCAGTGTGATTTCAAGAAGCACAGATCAACCATGGACAACATAGTCTCCCTTGCGACACATCTCCACTTTCGTGCCACGACAACACCTGGTAATATTTGTTTTGGATATAGAGAAAGCGTATGACACCACCTGGAGGTACGGCATTCTTCGCACTTTGCATTCTTGTGGCTTTAGGGGAAGGCTCCCTTCGTTTGTAGTAGATTTTCTTTCGTCAAGATCTTTCCGCGTCCGCCTTGGGGACACGTTATCCTCACGTCACCAGTTAGAAAACGATGTTCCCCTGGGATCAATTCTGAGTGTCAGTTTGTTGTTGCTATCAATAGTATCGCGTCAGTAATTCGAGAGCCTGTGCAAACATCGCTCTTCGGTGACGACTTTGGTATATTTTGCTTCTTGAAGAGCATGCAATTTAATATAATAATAATAATATAATAATAATAATAATATAATAATAATAATATAATAATAATAATAATAATGGCAGTATGTACACGTGTAAGACTGCGTATGTCAAACATAATTTTGAACGTGAGGATATGCTGTTCAGGGTGACGACGCCTATTTGTCAGCATCCGTCTCAGTGAAGCAACGGCTAAGGAAAGAAGGAAATCCCTCCTTGCACCGGCTGGACCCAACCCTTCGCGGCGGCTGTTCACGCTTAGAAATACGAGTAGAATGCTTAAAAGGAACAAAATATAAGGGTTCCGTTGCACATACGCATGTATTATTGGAGAAAAATTGGTGTAAAATGTATGTACTCGTACTTAACAATCCATGAAACTGTTATTTTCACTTCGATAACTTATTATTCGCCTAGATTTATAATTAGGAAACTATCTTTTTATTTGACTCCAAAATTCTTGATTTATTTCTGCGCTGCTGCAATATGCTATGCTGTGGTTGACAAATAGACTTCGTTTAGAATGGGCTGACAGGTTAACTAATTCTGAATGGCTGGCGTAATCGCTGTCCTTTGCTTTTCACTTCCCGCTCCGCCTCCACTTACGCTGCCGCTGTTCATACATGATCCACCAAGTCTCTCCCGTTTGTGTTCGAAGGGTAACTGGAGAGAAAGACTGTCATTTTTGGACTTATACAATTTTTAAATATGAATTTTTTGAATTGAATTGAATGTGCCTTATTTTACGTGGCGAGACTCGGGCAATCAGGCCTGCTCTTCCGTCTGACCACGCAAATTTCGCTATGCTCCTTTCATCAACTAGCAGAGAAAGGAGGTATTTCTTGGGTGAGAAACAGGCGATTTGAATTTAGCTCAGAGGCGTCATTTAGGCTTGAGGATCTTAAATCTACTAACATGGGACAGCCGGCTTTACTTCCCCTCCGAAGGAAGGCGTACGAAGGAGTTTTTTGCCCTTAAAAATCCACGGCTTCGATCGGGTTTGAACCCGTGAACTTGGGTACAACAGTCCGGCTAACCGTTACACCATCGCCGCCACAATTTTATTTTATATTTAATTTTATAGTTCTATTACAGAGAATACAAGAACGTCCGTCCCTGTTATGGCATCACTAGTGCAATAACAAACTAATATTAGATGCGTAAAATAGTTAATGCACCGACGGATCTCAGCCGGCACAAAGAGGACTCATGTCGCTTTCCTGTTTGCTTGCTCGTGCTGAAATACTTCTATCCACAAGTGGCGGTGGTTCGGTAGGGGAGGGGATCATATTTTGCCAAATTTCACCTTACGACGCACCTATTCAGCCGATTTGGACGACTGAAACGGCATTGGTTTTAGGAAGCTAGTAGCCATCGCGCCATCAGCCCGCATATTTCATTTCTTCCCAGGAATATAAAAAACAATTTGAAAAATGCCGGTCCGGATGGCCCAGATCGCTAAGGCAGTAGTGCTGTAGCAACCTCGGACCGAAGGATCGCGGGTTCGAGTCCCGCGTCGGGCATGGTTGTGTAGTGTTCGTCCTTCACCTCCTATCATCATATCGTGTCATCCTCACAGTTACCATACCGTTGCAAGCACTAGTGGTCGCTAATGTCCTAGAAGTTGATGCGACCTTAAATAACAAAACAAAACAAAATTGAAAAATGGGTTTTGGCTTTTTAAAAAAACGCTTTAAAGCGTAAATTCTGTTTTAGAAACGAATCATATGCCGTTTAAATATCGAAAATTTGATTATTTGTTCAGACGTTGTCGGTAATGTAAATTCCTTTTAATAGTGCTGCTATTGAATTTTCGTACTAAGTATTTTTCGGTACATTTAGCTGTAAGTAACACGGCATTTCAATTCTTTCACTCATAGCTTTCCCTGCCGGTTACGTTGTGTACGCCTTGAAGAGAACGCTCAGTCGTGTCGCGTTGTTCTTACAAGACTCCGGATTATAAGATCTGAGAGCAGAAGACCATGTTTTACCGTGTACGTGACATGGCCTTTCTCTGTACAGCCACTTTTTCCATTTATAAATTTACGTTTTTACGTATATTTTTGTAAATATGTCAGTGACAGGAACAGATGGTATTTGGAAATCGTAATTGGTGAAGGATTTATTCATCGTATGTTGCCAATAATATTAATTGCAATTTTAACTAGCTACTAAATGGCCGGCAAAAAGGAACCGCCCTTTATTTATCTTTTTCGAAAAATGTGAATGAACTCTCTCTACGTTAATATCTTATGTAACCTAATTCGCGCACTCTACCTGAATTTTAATGTAATAATAACAGCCAAGTGTGTGTGTGTGTGTGTGTGTGTGTGTGTGTTTTCCAGAAAATAAACAAACGCCACATATTTACTATTCGTCCTCTCATCCTTGAGTGTTATGTATGTTTATTGGTGGTTCTGCTTTGCGTTCCAGGAGACAAGTCAAGAAATCAAAATCGGTTATACAACTTCTTCTTTTTGGAGAAGAGACAAATGAAGAGGACATTAAATCGAAAAATATCCGTCAAACAGGTATTTGCAGTATACTTCATAACTATTCTCTGTAATTTATATTGCTTTTAATAACTAAACACAAACATTTTACTTTTTTCAAAAAAAAAAAATGTCTTCATTGTTTATACACAACGTTTCGCGTATTCTTTACTCGCATCATCAGATATAAATATATCAATTATTTATTTGTATACATCTGAAAATGAAAAAAGACATAAATTTTGAAGATATTGTTCAAAATAGAATTAAAAATAAAAATTACACAGAAATCAGAGATGAAATTATATAATAAACTAGATATACTAGAACATCACACACTTTCTCGCACTATTGGAAAAAGTTACGTAATATCAAAATATTGCAATTTCTGCCCTAGTAGCAGCATAGCTATAACTTGAAAAAGATCTATTCAACAAATTGGATCGTAGAGCCTCTGGTTGTGCACCATCTGCATTTACTTAGATTGTCAGCAACAGTAGCCATATCTTACTTTTACAAATGAAACCAAATTGAATAAATCTGTTACAGTATTTGCATCACAAAATACAGAAAAGCAAGAATAATTTCACACAAACCTACCTTGATTACACTGTAGTGAGCTTTCAGATTTTTGGTACTGTAATCAATGATCAAAACGTCTTAAAGTAAAGAAGTGTGTTTGTCATTATCCGTTCACCTTGAGAAAAATCATCATGTAAAGAAATACACTTGTGTTAGGATGGTTTGCAGGATGAGCTCAGCTGTTGTGATACTATCGCTGAAGTAAATTGTTATCTATATAAAAACTAATTTATGTCATTCATTAAATTAACCTTGCGTCACAAATATTGCAACGGTTTTCAAAACCATTGCAAACTGCATGCGTGTAGCTGGGCTATAAGGTTAACAGCCTCTGACTGTTGAGCGTACCCAGCGAATCAACGAACGTGATGATCGACAAGGAAAAGGGGCGTGTGGGACGCGGCATTGTGAACGCTCAGCCAGAGCCGGCTGCAGCGACGCATTCCTCAGAATGGTCAAACATCTCTTTCGCACGGCAACCCCAATTTTTTGCACCGTAGCGTAGCGCGTGGCGAGAGGAGAGGGAGACCGCAACCCTGGCGCGCAGGGGATGACGGAGGGGTTGTACGAAGCTCGCACCTCGCAACGCCATCCTCGCTGTTGCTGCCTTTGGCGGCCCTGCGTAATAAACTTCGCAGGAATAGTGTTATACGTGCTAAAAGCTGGCTGACTTTGATTCGGAGCGAGACCTACTATATATGATTTTGAAAAAGTTCACAAAGCGAAATGTAAAATTATTCGTAAAGCAATTTACGAGAATGAAGGAAAACTTACCCTTGTAACTTTTATTATGCTGAAGAGCATTATGCGATTTACAGAGCTTTTGTAATTGGAATTCAGAACAATCTGAATAAGATTCTGGCACAAGTTGGACGTTTCCTATCTACCTTAGCGGCGAATTTCCTTGGCACATGGTCAGAGGATTTTAGTGACGATTCGGAGGCGTTTTTGCAGTAAGAATCTCCTGCGCTGAATCCCGATCCTCCATGGGTAGTATATAAATAGGGGCTCTTAAGGTGCATTTACACGAAGAGACGAAGTCTCCTAACTTCATGACGTCACTCTCTCTGACGGCTTTACACGGTTCGAAATATCTCCCGAAACGCGAGTCTCCTGACACACGGGAGAGTTGTTTCCTGAGATATCTCCGAAAAAGTATCTCCTTGCTGTTTACACTTGATACAAATGTCTCTCGATGTTCTCCGGCGCAGCCATCTT
>BOPP01000444.1:76463-117070 GCA_017312745.1 Gryllus bimaculatus
GCAAGAGAGCAAAAAGTCTTCCAACTCTCTTTGAATACTATTTATCTCCCAGGAGATACGATTCCTCACCGATACCAGAGCCTTTACATTGCTCTCTTGTGGAGACTTAATCTCTTGTGACGTCATGTCTCCGGAGAGAATATCGCTCTCCTGAGAGTTTACACGTGTCTCGTAACCAGTTCCGGAAAGTTAGGAGAGAAACCTCTCTCCGTGTAAACGCGCCGTAGGCGAGATTTTTCCGACACATTTTTAGATATTTAAATATTTTCATCCTTTTATCTTTTTCTTTTTTTTTCTTTTTTTTCTTTTCTTTTTTTTTTTTTTTTTTTTTTTTTTTTTTTTTTTTTTTTTTTTTTTTTTTTTTTTTTTTTTTTTGCGATTTTATATACTGTGAAGGGTTAGGTGTAATTTAGACCACTTAGACCACATACTTCAAAATACATAATTTTTAACATTTCAAGCATATTCAATAAAACACATTTTGATTTAATGAATTCAACGTAAGACCTGGTTTTGAAATACGGTGATTTTGTAATAAAATTCCAATTCAGCTACAGATCTACACATTTTCATATTTTTAGTCAAAAATATTAATAATTTTACGTGTTTTGAGGTGTGAGTTCTATTGAGATACCGAGACCTCATTTTAATTCTACATAAGAGATACGAGTGCAGGTGTGAATATTTCCTAAGATGTAAGATAACACCTGTACATATTCCATAAGAGATAAGAGAACACATGTTATTATTGCACAAGAGATTAGGAATTAGAGATAAGAGAACATGTATATATAAAGATGCAACAATTCATATATCTTAAGTAGTGACTTCAACATCAATATGAGCAAGTTATTTTATAATTTTGTTACTTGAACCACTTTAATAGCTCGAAATATTTTAGTCATCCTTTTCATAAAACTATGTACATATACCAACATCCTTATTTCATAATTACAATTATTATTAATATTACAACCATATACCAACATCCTTTTTTCTCCATTTATGTTAAAACATTTTATTATATTATATTTAAAATGCATTAAATTATATTAAACAATTATTACACTAAAAAAGTATTATATTATGTGTAAATTTTTAATTCAATTATATTAAAATTAAAAATTTTCTTGAATCATACAATGTTGGAAGTCACGTATTTAACTCTTTTTATTGCACATGATAACGTATCTAATTTTGTTATTAGGAATAGTATTATGATATGAAGCACATAATTTCATAGATGTTTTTGTGCATCTACATTTTTCTTTATGTAAGTATTTATCAAATATACGGGATATCTTGTAATAAAAAGAAGTGATATCGCCATTTCTAAATTTTTATTATTATTCAAAATTCTTTTGATTTCTGTAAATGAACGATAGACTTTTTTAAAAGAATTGGTTGTGTTACATTCCAATTTTCTGATGGAAATAGTACATTTCGACAATTTTTTAGTGAAGTATTCGGTAGATAACAATGATCAAATTCACTTGAATATTTTTCTTGATTATCTTGTATATTTGTTTGGAATACTCAAAAACGAAATAAGGCACATCATACTGTAAAGAATGATAATGATTTGTAATATCAATTTCAAAATTGCTTTTTCCTGCAATTCCAGATATTTCAAATGTGTGCAAATCATAAAATGAAATTGTAGAGATAGGATTTTTTATTGCAGTTGCTTTAAATTCAATAGCATAAGAAGATTCATAATATACAATTGGTACATTAATTTCGAAATTTTGAATTACTGTTTTCCTTCTGGTAATGTAGAATGTAATGGTCCATCTGTTTTTATGTTACTTTTTTATGTCTTTTTACGTATAACAGAAGACTAAACTAATATCAAACCTTGTGGGGCCCCATATTCAATTGGTAAAGAATTGGAAAATTAAGTTAATAATGTCCTTTCGTGCCAGTACGGTATTTTTACTCTTTGAGATCGATGGTTAAGGTAAGATGTTATCCAATCTAGGGCAATATCACGAATTCCATAAGAAGGTAATTTTGATTGCAAGATGTTATGGTCAATAACGTCAAAAGCTTTCGAAAGATCTAAAAATATTCCAATTGGTGCATCATTTTTGTCCATTGATGAAGAAACATCTTTAAGAAAAGAAAAAAAGGGCAGTTTCGGTAGATTTTGATTTTCTAGACCCGTGTTGTGAGTCTGCAAACGCTTCGTTTTTTCTGAGAAAAGCTTCCATTAGGGTATAAAAAAATTCTCGATATTGTCGAGAAAATTGATAAAAAATAAATTGGTCGGTAATTTTGAATTTCCTTTTTGTTGCCTTTTTTAAAAAGTGGCTTAATTTTTTTTCGTTCGCACGATGACACTTGTAGGTGGTGCAGCATTGAAATCTGCAACAATTTGCGGAAGTGTTGCATTTCTATCACTTTATGATTCTGGTCAGTCGTTGTCGGCCCGTACTTGCGCGATCTTTTTACAGCTGCAGCGATGGCGGAGGTTTAATGTTTTCCCGGATTCCCGATATACGACGATATGCGACCTCGAAGGTGCTAACTCTCTTGCACCGACTATATATAACACCACGTTCAGACTCATCGTGATAACCTGTCATTGTAACAGCAGTAACCGATCCAACAACTGGGCACGACTCTTTTTGTCTTAGTAGTCGTTGAAGGTCGGAGCGCCGTATTCTGATTGGTTCCAAATCTTTATTTCAATACGCATGGTTGAACCAGTTTTTTTGGTTCTTCAGTGTATTCCCAAGATGTCAAATATCGTCTATACTTTGAAACCAACTCTCTGCTATATTCCAATACATATATTCCGAAATGTTTAATTTCATGCTATATTGCAACGCGTCAAGATATTAAACTTTCGTCCAACTTTCGAGCCTTCAAACTTTCGTCCGTTTATCGAGACGCATCATCTATTCTGGTTGTTGATTTCGTGCTGCAGTATATCTCGTCTATCTCTATACTATCCGAACTTGCCAGCCTATATTTCAATCCCGAGTAAACCGTGTACATAAACGCTTTCGTGACGTCAGTTATACATGCCATCGTTTACAATTTCCTCTCCACGAAAATTATTTTATAATATAAAGTGATCCACAAATTTCTATAAACATATTTATAAATGCCCTGATGTAGTATGTACAAGTTAAAGTTCTCATTTTATGTTCAGGAGAATTTCGATATGTACAAAAATTTTAAAATGGCATTGTTACAATTTTTATTCGAGCAAATAAAATATGAAAGAACTTGTAAGTTTGCAGTAGTAATTGAAATCATGCTCAATGTTTATTGAAGATGAACACCCTAAATAAAATTTCTTAACAACTATTTCATAACTTTATTTATTAACTAAGTGTTACTCATTATCGTATCTTAATTTCCCCCGCGTTCGAAATTACATATAGCTTAAAAATTTATAAAATGCTCCTGTACATGTCTATTTCCCTCATTTCTATTAAAGTTTCCACCATTTTCTTTCATTTCCCTTCTATTATCCCTTGGTGGACCTTGAAAATAAATACTATAATGCTTTGCGTTCATGTAAATTTTATCGTTACTATTATTAAGGATAGATTGATGCAATTTTCTAAAATATTGAATTATGTATCTATACTTATGACCGACGCACTATTTATGATATTCTCCAAACAAAGGGTAATTGCCTAGTAATAATTCTAAATTATTTTCGTATTCTGTAACCAGTTCTCCACATACTTATAATGGTGCAACTTTCCGAGTAACAAATTGTTTCATTTAATTTATTACTATCCTTTCCATGTTTTTCTAATAACAAATTCATTTTCGAATTTTTGGTCGGTAAAATGAATGGGTGAAAACCAGAACCGTATAAGTGATAGTTTATAAATTATAAATTAATACGTAAAAACATTATATGACCAACAATTAGGAAATTTGAATGGGTGAAAACGGTATAAGTGACATTTTATAAATTCTGAGAAAAACGTCATTCATACAAACAATCGTCAAATTCATAAAAAGAATAATACCCCGCGTGCTGATCGGGAGTTTTAGTAGAATAGCTCGGACCTCTTCCTGTCGTAAGAGGCGACTAATCGGAGCAGCTGTCCGCTGTCCCCAACTCTGAAAGGTATCCGTCTCTTATTATTTCTCCTCTCGGTGTCCTAAATTGTGCTCTCAAGTAGTTTCCCTTCTTCAGGTGAAATACCAACTTTCCAAAATATCCTCCCTGTTTCTGCTCGTCTTCTTAAGTCCAACCCTACGTATTAGCTAGAACAATTGTGTCATGTGGAGGAGGGCAATTGCCACAGATTATAATAGTGCTCGGGGCAATGGCAATCAGCCATACTGAAATGGAGAGACGTCTAAGAAGTTGTAAGGCCTCGGAAAAAGAGCCGGGGAGCACCGGAGCGCCTCTGGAGTTGGTGCTAGACATGATAGTGAGCGATCGACCAATGGCCGGGTATGGGCTCCCATAAAGCTATTGCTGATACTAAACGAAGCCAATCTACATCAAGAGCTTCACCTAGCCTAAGTGCTACGCAGGTCACCTAGCCGGCGCTCACTTACGCAGGACTGCCACCGTAGCGCAAGAAATGTTCTAGTGATTAATGAAAGCATTGCGCGAGTCACAAATTTGGATACCGATGTGACTGGTTACAGGCACAGTTTATTTTCTGAATTTTGATGCGTCTCGGACTTGCGACGTTGATTTTTACCAATTTTCGTGTGAGCAAACAAGGATAAGCTGAATAATATAGAGCTCTTCTTCGCTGCTACTTAATCCTCCAAACACGCCATGAGACCATTAAAGAAGTCCGGAAGGAATTACAAATTAATCAAAAGTCCATGTCACTCATGAAGGAAGAGAAATAGAGAACATCACATGCACTTCTCCATAATCTGCTAACGCCATGCAGTATAATGACGACGGGTTAACTGAAGATTCGTGGAGAGAAATGGAACTAGAGTGAGTTTCAAGGTACCAATCCATTAATGCGTCCAACGTTACAGAAACAAAACTCGTCGAAGAAGCTAGCACGATTGATCGAAATAATTAACTGTGAGATTCTTCCTGAATATGTCCAAGCGTCACAAGATCTAGAAACGTTACATATGATTATATACTGTGCTGCAATTACTGGGAATCAGTGGTCATCAATAGACCAGGAACCACTCGAATACTTAGAACAGGGAATTACGTATGGTAGCGAAAGTTGAAAAACTTAGGTGTTACATCGCAAGAGTAAACATCTACATTGAAGGTACTAGGTCACCCGAGTTACTAAGAGAAGCGACTGGTATTTTAAGGCAATGTATGTCACATTGTAATCGAAATGAAAATAATACTGTGCAACAGTGCCTAGACCCAAACAGCTCACCTACAGAAAGAGTAGAAATCGCAGGATTGATAATATTCTGTTTTTTACTAGGGAAATTTTATTCTATCGAGCCACGGAAAACCAAGATCTACAGATTCAGAAACTGTCTATCCTAATCGACAAGAATTTGAAACATTTTGGGGCAATCAGCTCGCAACTTCACAGACTTCAGCTCAAATTGATTTTTTTCAGCCTGTCCTACAATTATAATTGTAAGGTAAACATTTTTTAATGAAATGTGTTATTCAAAAATAATCCTTTAAATAATATCATGTTCTATTTTACGAAAATAAGAGTATAATTTGCGAAATGTTGCTTCAGAAATAGGCAGCGTTTCTTTTCTATCAACAATTGTTTCTTAAAAACTGCACAAAATGTTTTGATTCAATTTGGACCTAGGTAGCGTAAAAAACTCTTAAGAAAATGGTATATGTCTCATATTCGTTGTAATGCCTTAGTTTTTTTTCTCGCCTTCCTTCAAGTACAATTGTAAATATTCATTTTTTTTCTTAAAGAACTATGTTCATCAGAACAGATTTTCGAATAAGATCATGTTGAATTTTTTGAAAATATCAGTAATTTTTCGTTTCTTTGTTAGTTTTATACATTCGAGCTTTTGTTATCTGTACAAATTAATATTCTAGAAATTATTTTAGGTGTATTTAAAATTTATAAAAGAAAATTTGCTAGCCTTGGAATACCTGATTGGAACCCAACCATGGCATTCCGCGTCGTGAATCAGAAGCTGAATTTCTCAGAATTATGTCTCGTTGATGGACCATGATTTAGCTGTAAGAAGCAGTTATAATTGTCAAATTTGTATTGAAATTTGCTTCAAAATTTTCTGTTTTCACACAAAATGTTCTACGATTTGTAATGAATTTTTCAAAAAATGATGACTGCGATATGTTGATTTGGAGAGAATTTGTGGTATAAATAGTATTACGTAACCATTGCTAAGGGCGAGAAAGTACCTGTTGATTTAGCATCACTAGTTAAAAAGGGAGACTGGAATTACTGCAACAACTACAAGGGAATTAGCGTACTGAAATCTACTACGTAATGTTTGCATGGATCCTCACGAACAGATTAAAAGCTTTATCCAAAACGGTTTTCAAAACGAAGCTCAACATGGTTCTGGTACATTTAGTTTTTATTTTTCTGGTATCTGGTACATTCTAGTGCATTTAGTTTTTATATTTCATGCGTTTTTCTTGAGTATGCTAACTTTACGTTAAATTAGCGTACCCACTCTTTAGTGTTCGATATTTTGATGTTGAGCATCGTTTCAATTTTTTTAAAATTTGGGTGTAAATTAGTTTATAATTAGAACAAAATTCTGGTACATTTAGTTTTTATTTTTCATGTGTTTTTCTTGTGTGGGTATACTAACTTAACGTTAAGTTAGCGTACACACTCTTTAGGGTTAAATATTTCGATGTTGCACATCGTTTCAAAATTTTTATATTTGGGTTTAAATTAGTTCATAATTAGAACAAAACACTGGTATATTCAGTTTTTTTTTTAGTTTCATACTTTTTTCTTATGTGGGTATGCTAACTTAACATTATGTTAGTGTTGAATATTTTGATGTTGTGCATCGGTAGAAAAATTTTAAATTTCGATATAAATTAGTTCTTAATTAGAACAAAATTGTGACATACTGGTTTTCAATTTTGTGATAAATGAGTATGCTAACTTTACGGGCATCGCGATCGGACATAGAAGAAGATAATTGAAAGCGGGGATTATAGGTATATATATATATATATATATATAATTTCCCGGACAGAACGAACTTGATCTGTGATCGCAAATAAATCGAGTTGTGTGAGTGAAATGTTATGGCTATTAATTTCCTAGAAATGTGTTATATATATAGTACGGAGTTGCTGTACAGCTGTCGCCGTTTCTCCGCTCTCAGTCTCCATGCCTCTCTATTGGACCATAGATCATCTGGCATTTCTCTTGCCGTCATAGCCTCTTGCACTCCCTGCTGCCATGCAATTCTGGGTCTTCCTCTCTTCTGTCTTTCTGTCGGCACCCATTTCAGGACTCGTTTTGGCCATCTTTCGTCTGTCATTCGCATAACATGACCGTACCAGACGATTTGTTTTTTCTCTATTTCGTCAAGGATAGATTTCTTGAACATCCATTTTTATTTCTTATATATCATCGTTCCTGATTCTGTCACGCCTGCTATAACAAGCAGCTTCTACGCTAGTAGTCCATTTCAAGGGCCAGCAGCTTCCCTTTTGTTCTTTATCGATTTCCCAGACTTCTGAACCGTATGTTGTAACACTCTTAACCTAGCGAGGAGTAAAGGACGTCTTTTAGTAGTGTTAGTAATGGTTTGTTCCATAAGACAGAGTTTTATACTTCGTGTAACGTTTCTCCCCAAGCTTATTCGTCTCTCAATTTCGTCATGGCTATTTCCCTTATTGTTAAAAAGTACACCAAGGTATTTATATTGTGTTTACCCCTTTCTTTTCCTCCATTTTCCACAAGAAGATCTTTTTATTTCATTTTTACCACTGCTAGGTATTCAGTTTTGTCCATATTAATTTTAGTCCTGCTTTTAAAAAGTGTTCATTGAGTTTACGGATCATGAAACTCAAATCACCAGCATCTTCTGCAATTACTACCTGGTCATCGGCAAAAAATAACGTAAACATTTATCCTCCCGATCGGTCATTCCCATTACTCTTGCATTGTTTCTCCCACTGCTTAAAATTTGATGCAGATATATAAACAGTGTTGGAGAAAGACAGCAACCCTGTCGCAGACCTTTGCTGACTGGGAATGGATTCGAGAGGCCTGCTGTATATCTTAATCTGAGAGGTGGTTATTTCTATGTAGATTCTGTGTGGCTCCAATTAAGTTTTCACCGATTTGAAGTCCATTCCATTTCTTCCATACTCTACGCAACCGGTACATTGGTTTCCATACAGACCCTTCTGAAGATCAATGAAACTCAGATGAACTTCCCTACCTCTCCTTGTTCTCTTTTGTATAAGTTGTTTTTATGTAAATATATTGTCTATGACCGACCTGCCGGCAGTAAAACCACATTATTCCTCTCCTATTTTTCCTTTTATCTCTTCTTCTATTTATTTTCGTATATTTTGCTATACAGACTACCTATAGATCCACATAACTGCTATTCCTCTGTAGTTTGTTTCATTGTCTCTAGATCCTTTCTTATGGATTGGTGAAATATTTTTCTCCTCCGAAATCTAATAGTAAATTAACTTAGAAATTGAAAAACGAATCGCCGTTGTAAAATCGATTCTTCTTAGCTGTAAAAAATGGCATCGATTTAAACAAATTTTAAAATATTATGTGTAGTTATTTCAAGGTTTTTCGAGTTACTAAATTCAAATTTGATGTCTAAATTTTATCTCTGATAGTTCCGAGTATCAAAAATGACACTTTTATATCGGTCAAAAGCTGTCATAACAATGTATTTTAAATTTTATTTACTAGACAGCTAGGACTAATAAGTAATCTATTATTGGATCTATTTTCACGGGCTGTCCAGGTAAATTTGTGAATTTCCTTGTGTCTAAAAAAAGGTATTTTCTACTCTTCGCGGGTTAAAGTTAAGAAAATCTCGTAGCATTTTTTGGTTTTGATTTATTACGATTTCTTTATTAGTTCCAACAAGGTTTTGGATGGGTTGTAGCCTATTCTAGCATAAAATCAATCTCCTGTTATTACCGTGTAGTCATTTTTATTTATGGAGTGAATGTCGTTTTGTAAGCATTCATAGAAGTTAGTGGAGTCGTCTTTCCGACCTTCTTCTGGGCCATACACGGATTTAACTCTCTCACAGCCCCTTGATGTTTAAAATATACACATGTAACTATTCTTTCGTTAATTCATCTATTAGTTATTATCGTACTTTTCCACTTTTCACATACTATAATTGCCACTCCCGCCGTTGCTATACTTTCTGCAGGTACTCCGCTATATATCATAGCGTAATGACCGAAGTTGCTTGTTCCTTTCTGCTTTTTTTGTTTCCAACAACATTATTAGATCCAATTTTGCATCCATGGCTTCTTTCCCTAGTTCATGTTCTCTGTGAGTTAGACCACGCACATTCCACGCACCTATATTCACATATTCCGATTTTCCTTTGTCCTTGAATTAGTCGTCATCAGTGGGTTCCGTTTACTATCATTGAGTGTGCCAGTAACAAAATTCTCCCCTGGCCGCCTCACGAACGCTACGCAGGGAAAGCTTGATAATGAGGGTGCTTCCAAACAAGCAGGATTTGTTTAAGGTTTAATCTCCTAGAGTGACTGCCTCCTCTTCAATTCTGAGGTCCCCATGAATATTCTCGCCGCCAGCTGCAGACGATATTCATTGCATGGAACTCTGGAGTTACCTCCCCAGAGTCCTCTTCTGGAGTACTTCATCTTATCTCTCTCCGTCAAGGGAGGCACTACCAGTAGCTACTCAACCTCCAGCATAGCTTTCAGGGGCGTTGGGATTCTCAAGCCCCACCACTATCGTCAGGGTCGTGTACTCTCTATGGGGTTCATTAGATTATTGTTTTAATGTTCATTTGGCACTAGTAGACATTGAAGTTTACACAAGTGTTAAAATAGATACAACTTTAGGTTTAATTTTTGATACTCAAATGTTTCTGTAAATTAGCTAGACATATTTTATATTAGTTGAATCAGTAGTTTGGATAGATTTGATGTGGCGATCGTGTACTTAGCTCTGGAAGCGACCTTCGAGGTTTGGCTCGCTGCTGTATGAAGACGGGCGATGTCGTAACGGGGAGGAGCGTGGGAATTTCCTCTGGCGTCGGCAAAGGTTTGACACGAGTTGGCAAGATGGCGGCGCCGCGCAATAAGACACGATGCTTCGACAAGATTCCAGAAGCAGTTTCTTGATTCATAGTTCACCTTGTTCATATTGGTATAGTTTCTGTTGTGTGAGTTCCGTGAATTCTACCGTTCATTCACGACTGTACTTAAAGGCAATGATTTTGAGCTGCTGCGTGTTGCAAGCTCACTCACGATTGCACAAATTAGCAATAGTTTCGAACTGCTTCTTGTTAGAGAGAACGTGATAACTACGGGGTGGGTTTTAATTACCTAAAACATTGCCAAAAATTGTCTCTAAAATGCTCTTAAAATGCCCTAGAAACAAAGTATAGTGACGTAAAAATTAGTAAAAAATTTTGAACAAAAGTACTTCAGATGAACAACTCAAGTTCGTGGATATGTTACTGATGTCATCGACACTTCTTACTTTTGTTGAAGTGAACTCAGCTTGCAAACTTTTAGTTTGGACTGTTCTTTAAAAGAAAATTTCTGCCTTTCTTTATCGTGAAAGATCGATCTGACAATGGCGCAGATATGCGTCACTTAGATTACAACGGCTAACATTACTATATACGAGCGAAGAAATTGAATAGTCTACTGTGAAATTCTGTGGTGAATATTTATTGCACCTCGTAAGTATTTTTTGAAGCAAGTATCATTACGAATAAAATCGATGAAATCGGCGAAAAATGCATTAAAAATGGCGTAAAAGGGTAACAAGTAGGGGTTAGTCGAAATCGAAGCAAAATTAAAAACAAAACAAAAATGGGTCATTTCGTTTTGTCATAATGCAAAATGAATTTCTATACGACATGGCATTGTTCTAAAGAGAAAAAAATGGTATTTCATTAAAATCCGACCCCCCGTGATAACTTTCACTTGCAAATACACAAATTAACAATAGCGTGGGTAGAGTGCATTATTAAAGGGTCAAGTCATAAGAAAGAAAAACATTGCTTAAAATGTTGTAGGAAATACAAATGGGTTTATTTAATTCATCTACCCTTTCATTAATGTATACATAGTAAAACGTGTATTGAAATGCCTAATCAACTTATAAGAGAATATAAATATTTCGGAGCTGAAAAATTTCTTCCTTATGTAGTATGTTGTGATTTTCAATATACTACATTAAAATGTGTCAAGAAAAATTACTTCATTCAGAATACATGCATGACATCAACCTAATAGTCTGTTCTGTTCCCGATTTAGGAAATTATTTTGATTCCGGTTGAGAGTACATTTAATTCGAAATTAAAATATTGATGAATGAATACATGAATTTATTGAAGATCTTGTTAAATTAAGTAAATATTATTGTAAAGTATATTTAACTATAAATATTTAATTAGAATGGTCTGTGGAATTGTCTATAACTTATTATGAAGTTGGTACTTGTTATATTTGCAACAAAAAATTGAGAGACCATGAATTAAAAAAAAATGTGGTTGATCATGATCATTTGACTGGTAAAGAGGCACAGCATGTAATACTTGTAATTTACATTTACGACTTCCAAAATCCATTCCCATTATCTTTCCTAACTTAAAATATGACAATTTTTTTCGATGGTTATTAAAGCTTAGTGGAGATTATTCAGATATTACAATTATACCCAATACAGTTGAAACGTATTAACCTTTTAAAAAAAGTGCTTGCCAACAAGACAAATATATCAATATAAACAAATAATACATTTAAAAACAATACTATAACCATTTTTTTAAATGTGATAAAAAGAAATATAAGAGATAAAGATCTTCAAGACGATGATATTGAATTTATATTCATTAATACATATAGATTTTAATTTGCGAGTTTAGATCAAATTGTTAAATATTTTGCTGAATAGAATAAATTTGCATAGAATGTAAATGTAATCAAAAAACATTTACATGTTTAGTTTCTTGTTATTGAAGAATATTATATATTAAGAGCTATTCCGTCTTGTAAAATGTGTACTCACCAAGTTTCTAAAAAAGTAAACTGAATATTCAATTGTTTGTTGTTGTTTTTTGTTTCAGAAATTCTGGTTGATTTAAGAGAGGCTATTTTGCAAGTGGCTAGACATTTTATATCCGTAGATCCTAAACTGTGCAAAGTCGTCCTTGTGCCTGATTATTCAATGGAAAGTCATGCTCAAGATCATGACAACTATGTTAATGTATCCCAGAATCGCAAACGTAGAGCAAAAGCTCTTCTAGGTGAGTAAGATGTTTTCTGCTATAATTACTTCAAAAATTTGAAGTATGCATTATTTTGAAGTTTTATTTTGTATCTGCCTAGATTTTGAACGCCATGATGATGACGAACTTGGTTTTCGTAAAAACGATATCATCACAATCGTGAGCCAAAAGGATGAACATTGTTGGGTTGGAGAACTCAATGGCCTCAGAGGTATCTCGTTTAAATTTAATGTTATTTTTGTTTTAGGAATCATATGCAATTGCTTATTCATATTAAGTGTTTTTTAATATTATAAGAAAGCGACACAGCCCAAAAGGTTTCCATTATACGGGTCCAATGATCAAGTTGCCCAGTCATTCCCTAGCGCCCAAAGCCACGTCGTCCTGGTTGTAACACAATTTCATTACACATTTTCGTAATTTGCAATAAAAACTATCAGTATTATAATCTAGTTCAAGTTCATGTTTTTCAAACGTCTTTGCATGATAAAGAATATTTGCTATGAACACGCAACATTCTGTCTCGCCTTAATGGGACATGTTTTGGCGCCGAGCGATCATAACTTCTAGAATTTGACGTGTTGTATTCTGGCTCCTCACGGTGGTTGCAAGGTTTTGCATCAATCATGTGAAATGTATTGTTGAATAAAAATGCACGGATGGAATGAAAAATGGACACCATTTAAGGTGTTGTACATGTTGTACTTCGTAATTTTATACATCCTATCGTGTTGCAACGGATAATCCAGAATTATTGTATTCTTTGTTTTAAGTTTTAGACATACCTATATTTATAACCATGTTTTTAAGTAAATGGTTTTCAATGGGCACACAATTTTGCTCCCGAAGAGGCGTTTAACAAGGTCAAATCGTTGTTCCTCCGGGTCGGATCAAATTACAATTGTACACTGAAGTGACTAAAGTTACGAGATAGCAATACCCAAATAAACAGATGGCAGTAGTACAAAAGCTATAAAAGGGCAGTGCATTAGAAGAATTTACATTTGTACTCAAGTGAAAAAGTGGGAAAAAGTTTCTTAGTGTGATTATGGCCTCAAGATGGGAATTAACAGATTGAACGCAGAATCTTTGTTGAAGCTAGACGCATGTGACATTCCATTTCGGAAATCGTTATTCCGAGGGAAATCAATATTCCGAGATCCACGGAGTCAAGAGTATGCCGAGAATACCTAAATTCACGCATAACCTCTCACCATGGAAAAGACCTATGGCCTTTACTTAATGACCGAATCGGCGTTTGCTTAGAGTTGTCAGTGCGAAAAGACAATCAACACTACGTGAAATAATTGCGTAAATCAAAGTGGCACGTAAGACGAACGTATCGGCTTTTTTCGGACAGCTCGTGGAAATTTGCCTTTAATGTGTTATGGAAGCAGAAGACCGACTCGAGTGTCTCCTATTGCCCTTTTTAGTGTGCTTTTATTCCTAGAATTGTCAATACGGTGGACATTCGGTACTGCAAACTTCGAAAATATACATGATACTAGGCTTTAGCGTTACATTAAAATATACCAATTCAAGGAATTTGTCATTAAGAACTTCTTGAAATAATTATCATTTAGATTATGATTTTGTAAAGGGTTAGGGTCCATATTTTTTGGCAGACGAATTCTTGTAACTTTAATTTATTCTATAATCGTGCAACTGTTTCGAGAATTGTTGTCCCAATGATCAGACTGTAAAATTGAATTTTGAAATTTTAGAGTACAAATTTAAAATTATTTGCAATACAATATTAGAATTGAGAAGTTATGACAGGAAAGAACGTCTCAGACACATGATCGCTCTCAAAACAGATGGTTTTTACATTGATATTCTACATCTAACGATCACAGGCAGACAAAATCAATTTCACACGTTGGTGAGAGCGGTTGAAATAATGAATTCTGAGAGTCAGAAGTTAAGACAAGAAAAGGGGGAGGGGGAAGGTTTTGAAAGCACCAGTAAGTGCGTACCTCTCCGTGTCTCAATATCAAAAATTCTCGGATTTTGAAAATTGAAAGAATGGTTGAACTTTATCCGATGATTGGATACAGAGTTTTGTTTTTGAGGAATCTCTCTTATGATTCTGTCATGTTCTTCATTCTAAAGGAGGAAGTGTATGTGGGCCCTCTTCAGGCGGGCGCCAGGAAACACTTGTGTCTCGGG
Organism: Gryllus bimaculatus; assembly: GCA_017312745.1. Classification (NCBI taxonomy): domain Eukaryota; kingdom Metazoa; phylum Arthropoda; class Insecta; order Orthoptera; family Gryllidae; genus Gryllus; species Gryllus bimaculatus. Next base: position 91,014 of record BOPP01000444.1, read on the forward strand.
AGAGCAAATTGCGGAGCCACGATTGTATGCGAAGAGACCCCAGTCGCTGTCAGTGAGATTCGCATGGCGGGAAATTTCAAACGTAAATTTGAAACTCACAAAACATATGTGATGGAAAACACTATTATTAAATCTTTTGAAATAGGCAAACGAATAATGTAATGAATATAGGAATTACAATAAATTAGCAGTATTAGTTGTATTATTGTATGTTTTTTTTAAATTGTTAGCATTTTCCTGAATTCATAAAAGAATTATTAAAATATGAATATTAATTAAATTGAATTATAATTAATTAACATGAATTATATAAATGTTAATATAATTAATGTTAATAATATTAGTTTAATCTTTTCCAATTGGCAAAAGAATAAAAACATGAATATAAGAATTACAATTAGTTAGCAGTATTAGTTATATTATTATATGATTTTATAAATTGTTATCATTTCCACTCCACTTCATTGAAGTAGATAACGTTTGGCGCGTTTTTTTAAAGTGGTATCCCCAATATGCCTATATCCACTCTGTAAAATACAAATAAATTACAGTATATTTGAGAATGAATAATAATATAATAACATATCAGTAAAACGTACACGGTTCAATTATTTTTATGAAGTATATTCATCATTTTGAGGGCTTAAAATGTTATTATTTCATAATAAATTTATCGTGATATCCTCTTTTTCTTGTGCAGTGGGTACAACTATAGAGGAAGTAGTTGGTTTTCTCTGTTTTTTTTGTCGAGACCAACCTTCTTTGAGGTTCAAATTTCGTACGTTTTGTTGGTGGTTCTCCTATGACAGATGCAAACATTGAACTTTGTTTCACAGCATTCTGAGCTCGCATTGTTGCTTCAGTTTGTCTAATCATTTTATGAATCAATTCCATGTCACCTTCAGAAGTAGCTTCATTTAAGACATCAAGAAATTGATTCATAATTGATTCTTTCTTCCGTTTCAGGTCATTATTACCTGGTACTGCCTATTTGTTTTGCAGATCGTTCAGAATCGTTCAGAACCTGTGAAACGCATTCATTTGGTTCGTCATTTATGATTAAAACATTTTCTTCTGTATCATCATTACGTAATGTTAATTTTTCATTAACGGATTTCAGGACCAAATGAATATGTTTACACGTATTGAACTTAATCACTGAGTCCGGGTATGTGCAAATCTATGCGTGGATACATACTTTGCATTCAAGACACTTTAAATCGCAGTTGCATGTGTCATTTACTTTCGTCACTTAATAGATTTCGCTTTTATTATTTGAAAATACTGTCCACAAGTCACAATCATCATCATTTTAATAATATCATATATATCCAATTTCGATGAATTCATGTGACATTGTCGTATTGCAGAAATCTTGGACGTCAATTTTCCTTTGTGATTAGAAATAAGCTTATCAAAAATTTCATCGCGCAAAAAACGCATTAAAGCATTTATTGCAATGTCAACTCTTTTTTGCTTATTTCCTTTCAAATAAATGTGTTTAATGATACCATGCATGCGTTCTAAATGCATATTGGTATTTAAACCTGCATATTGGCGATAACAATAAACCCAGTTTGACACTGTTCGGTGGTATTCGTTATAAAAATACTCTCCGAATTCAGCAGTGTTTGGATCGCTCTTTAGATTCTTCACTGCTTCTTGGAACATTCGATCAAATGGAATTTGATCCCTTTCTTCCATTAAAGTGCGAAGAACTTTATACACTTCGGCTTGTTTTTCTTTATTGCCTTTGACTTTATGCAGATTTTTTATCCACGCTCTATCCACATGCCAGGAACAAAATAATCGGAACTTCGGTTTTTCCATAACATCTAGCCAGGCATTATAAAACTCATCCACCATGTCTGTCATAAAAACGTTAGTCTTCAATTTTTCGCCAAGTACATTCTTAACATTAAGTAACATTACTTTAAGCATTTCGCAATCAGTACGGTTGGAAAACATGAATGTACATGGAAAACCTTGATTTAAATCGTCTAAAACAAGTAAAGTTGTTAACTCAAACCGTCGAATTTAAACCATGTGTACTGTCCATACTAACACACTTCTCGCCAAATCGCGTAAGCATTTCGCACTGTGTGTCATTCGTTATAATTAAAACAAAGTCATCTTCATCAACTGTCGAAACTCTTTTGAAATTGAACCTTGTGCCTTGTAGAAAACAACAACCTTACCACTTTTTTGCATCTCCTCAACCCAGGAATGCACACTGGTACTGTCATTATTATGTCTGACACCTTCGGCTTTCAAATTATGTCTTGCAATATTATGAAAATCTTTTCTTGTTATTAAATCACGACGTTCTAATTCATCAGTTGAAATAGACGCTCTAAGATTATCTAAAATATTGTCAAAAGGTATTTTCAATGCAATACTTTTTGCAATTTCATCTCTTTCATCGACCGAGTTCACATTTATGGCCAACATGAGTTTTAAAAAATTCTACCATTACTTCACCTGAAGGAAGATTCAATACCTCCATTCTAGCTGGACAGTAACCATTTACTTTATTACTTCCCAACATTTTTTCGTGACGAACGTTTGAACCTCTACTTCTAAGTACTCCACTGCGAAAACAGATAAATTTTAACTTCGATTTACCGTCGACAGAAGAAACTATTTCTCTTTTACGTAAGAAATTATTCTTCTCGCTGTTTTCGACACTTAACTTCCACTCGTAGAACATTTTTTCACTTTCAAATGTTAAACACTCTTTATCGGAAAACACAATATCATGTTTCGACTTATGATGCTGAAGCATGATACTAGGCATAGAACATGTGAAATTATTGCACACTGCACACAAAATGTTGTTTGCCTCTTCACTTTGTGTCGGGCGATGAATAGATTTGTTTACTGAAAGTATCCGGTCGCCAAGTTGAATACTCGCAAATATCGCATTTATATTTGTCTTCATTTTGCTTGTGTTTATCATTTAAATGCCTCAACAAATTCTTATTCAATGTAAACGATTTGTCGCAATATTTACAACGATAGTAAGACATTTTTTTCGCGTTTTCAAGTAATAATAAATGAAGGAATGAAGACAAATATAAGTGAAAACAGTATTAAAAAAATTAATATTTTTATATATATGTACGTATTTTTCACTAATTGTAATCAAGTGCAGTTTCAATACTTATTGAACGTCATTTAACACATGACATCCAAATAGTCTCGAATGTTGAATTTGAGTAACAGGAAGAAACTTCTTTTACAAACTCCAAACCAATATAAATTAAACCATTGGTTGATTTTTTTTAGTGGAGGTAGCTTGTTTCATAGAAAATTATAATTCAATCTTATCTGAACATAACATAGAAAGCTTTAAAATCGTTAAATCGCTACAGTATACATTTGTCTGAAAACAGTGTCATTATTTTAGACCCTTGAAATCGTAAATCATTTTCAGAAATCAATACGTAACTGATAGTATTAAATTCTGGACGAAACATGAAACTTTTAAAAGGCTCCATATCAATGCCTTAATCTAAAAACGTTCTTCACTTGGGCATTTAAACATATAAGTAAATATCATAAAATAAGACACAATTTATTGAATATTTACATAGGTCTGTCCTTTAATCGTAGTATAGAAAGCTTTAAAATCGTACCGGTGACATCATAAATCATTTGCAGAAATAAATACGTAACTCATGATACGAAATTGGAGATAAAATATGCAACGTTCACTCAGAGAAATATCCTTTTGAACCACAATAAAAATAATTTTGGAACTGAAATGTACAGGACGCTTAAATGTAAGAAATGATGCAAAATATCGTACATTTATCTTGGTTTCACTTTATGGCGTATTCGAGAACTAACATTTTAAAATAAGAATAAAGGACAGACAATTCAGTCCACAGAAGTGTGTCCTTTATTATTATTTATTTTAAATGTTGGTGCTCGAATACGCCATTAATGTTTATATTCAGGCATCCTTTACCATTCATTCCCAAAACTATTTACTTTTTTGGCTCAAAAGGATATTTTTCTGAGTGTTTAAACTCTGACTCATAGTAAAATGTGTTATTGCTTATCTTTCGAAAGTACTCAAAATATATTATAGTAAAATTTCTTACATTTTTCTCTCAGTGTAAGTATTTGTAAAGATCTTTTGCCATGTCTGTTTAAATAGATTATGTAAACAAAAATGATTGAATTTTTTTGTATTTTTTGTTGAAAAATAATACTTCATTAATATTAATGTATTATTACTATTAATCATAAAAATTACATATATATGAACTATACATACTATTTAATATCGTTAATACAATAACATTTTGAGCCCTCAAAATTATGAATATACTTCGTAAAAGTAATTCTTATTTTTAGACATTTTGTGTTTCATCATGTACTTTTTATTGATGCATTATTGTATTACTATTTATTATCAAATATATTAATTTATGTGTTAATTAATTAATGTTAATTTATTTATTAATTAATTTATTTACATAGTGGATGTACGCCTATTGGAGATATCACTTTTAGAAATCGCGTCAAAGATTATCTACTTCAATCAAGTGATGTGGAAATGATAACAATTTATAAAACCATATACCCAATTCTGCTATATTAACATAATATACCCAATACTGCTATATTAACATTTATATAATTAATGTTTATATTTAATTAATATTAATATATTAATATTTTATTTATAAATCCAGTTTTCCATCACATATGTTTTGTGGTCGTAAGTTTCAAATTTAAGTTTGAAATTACCCGCCATGCGACTCTCACGGACAGCGACTTGCCTGTCTTCGCATACAATCGTGGCTCCACAATTTGCTCCAGGAAACCGGAGTCGCCCTTTCTGTGGGCCGTTTGTATATGTTTTGCGAGTGAGTGTAAGGGTAGAAACACAAGGCGCGGCAAGAACAATTTCATGTACGGCTATGCGCACGAGCACGTAAGCACACACAAAGCGGAACAAACATGTTTGATTTTTTCGCGCGAACTGCTCGCGATCTGAACCCGCCAGCGTGTGAACATCCGTAAACTTGGAGGATGGATTAATGATAAACGAAGTATTTTCGAAACTGCCAATGTGGTAAAGCAAACATAAAAATCACCTCATCAGAAGTGTCATTGAAAAAATGGAGGAAGGAATTGCGCAAATTGGATATTTCAAGTAAGTAGACATTTTTTATATATTTGTAGCCCATACGTTTCGTAATCTAATATTTTATTTACATGTGTAATTCTTTCTAATTATTAATTTTTTTATGTAATACATAACTACTTATTTGTATAATAAATAAAATACTTATTTAGTTATATATTATGTACATTTTCATAATTATTTCTATTTGTATTAACCTGCATATCGTCAATGTATTGCTGCCCTAATTAGAGCTACACATAACACAATGTTTTATGAAATTCTGTCAGTTTCACTCACCACTTCCAACATGAATCTTTCAGAAACCATTGCTTTTTTTTCTGTAAGTCCTTTAATGAAATTAATTTTGAACAAAAATCTTGGTACACAACTCTCAAATTTACAATTTTGAATGGTACATAGTAATAAATAAATAAAAATAAAAATTAGAGCATAAGGAACAACAGTGTCCTGAGTAAAATGAGTCACGTTGACATAATTCTTTTGGATAATTAAAATTTTTACATAATTAAATATAGATGAGTTCAATGATTTCTTTTAATGTAAATGCCATGTCAAATCTTTGAACAATCAATTTGAATTATAAATATTATTTAAATTCAGTATTGCAAAAAACTATATTTTAATTCCTATGGCTGTTACTCTTTGCAGCATTTCAAAATATGGAAGAATATTTTGATCTAAAACTTTTATGGATTAAGAAAAATATTATTATTATTTATTTATTTAATGTACATTCAAACATTTTTCTGGTATGTATTTCATATACTTATTAGGTAAGTAAGTTCATAAATAAAGTTTTTATTTACATTTGTAATCCACTATTACCTATAATCATGTGAATAAAAAGATGAAAACATTTACCTCTGAATAGGCCACTACATGAATTGACAAAATGTCAGCATTATGTAATAATATAGGAATTGGAATACGTTGCGTTACATTTTAGTGAATAATTTATTCACAAGGTGACACAAATAACAAAATTGTAATTGTGTTAAATCAACACCTAGTCTCAAAATTGAATATCCTGCATAATAACCAACATCAGACTATTGTTTCATGAATATCTTTTTCTAGTTTCAGCAGATGAAGTTTGATCCAAGTGGAAGAACGTTCAGGACACACATCAAAAAGAATTGAATAAGTGAGCAACACTTCTGCTGGTGCTGGAGGTCAACTGCATAAATGGCCAATTTTTGATATGCTGTATTTTTAAAAAGAAGAGATGACTCTCAGTCAAACTTTGTCCAATCTAAATATAGATGAGAGAGAAGTAGCAACAATACTTTGGCACAGGAAATGGGAGGACTGGCTTACCCTAATTTAACATTATTTCCTGATTTTATCTAAAATGTTCATGTGGAATGTGAAATACTCATTGTACAGTAAAACTGTAATTTTGAAGTTGTAAAACTGGTGCTTTAAATGTTGAAAATTTGCGAAAGACCTGATTCCCAAGTCCAGATACTCTTTTTAATTTGTTTTAAATACTAATGACATTTGCTATATTAACAAGTTAAATATCAGGAACTTAATGATGATGATAATAATAATAATAGTAATAATAATAATAATAATAATAATAATAATAATAATAATAATAATAATAATAATAAATTTCGTATTTCCCGATTCTTTCAATTTTTTCAAATATTATTATTTGTTTTTCATCAAAAATCACTGAATGGACATCAATATTGGACATGATGGAAGAGATTTGGCTTGGGGTAATTTTTTATTTTTTAATTACATATCAAAAATTGATCGTGTCAAAGTCTTCAGTTGGCATTAGCATTGCCAAAAGTTCTTTTATCCACTTTATTTGGCCCTTTCTGGTATGTGTTCGGAAGGTTCTTTCACTTCATTGAATCTCATACTTTGTAAATGTTTTGTAAAAGAATGTAGATTTCTTTGATATTTGGAGCACCTTCTTGATGTTATGTTGTGTATTGATAGAATATTAAGGTAGTTTGTAAATGTGTTCAGCAAACCATTGGTGTATTCTAAATAATAAAGAATAAAATATAATGTTTGGTTTGTAATGCAATGTATGAAATTACCTCAGTGGAATCCCCTTTGTTGAGAGGGAAGAATGATTGTATTACAATTGTGTGGTTTATTTCTTCTTTGACAGTCATTGGCATTGAGATTATTAACATTCAATCTGATTATAAAATATCGTAACTTTGCATTTATTGCATTTTATTTTTAATAATATTGGTTGTTTTTTCTGTATGTTTTTTCTAGTTACAGTGTAGTTCTTTCTACTAATCTTACATTTGAGAAAAATGCTAGATCTAGTCAAACCTAAATGTAATAAACCTCTTTATTGTGTTAGGTGTTTTATTTGTGAATGTGTTTTAATACCACCGGCGCCTTCCATTTCCCGTTTTTGAAACTAGTGATGCTTCAACTTAGCACAGACTTTGTTATTTGTATTGAGGATGTAAAATTATAATAATATTTTGTTGTAATTTGCAGTTACTCATATTTAGACTAATGTGTGCAAAAATATTTTCCCCGTCCGCATCCCCGAAACACCGCGTTGGGTCGCGCCGCGCCGCGCAGCGCCCTGCGTGTTTTTACCCTAAGCTCGCGTCTACAGATTCGGGCGAATCCAGGGTTGTGAGACCCGCTGCCGCAGAAAGCGCGATTACCAACTGCGAAGGTAATGGGGATGTGATCGGAAAGAGAGAAGGGAATGGGTTTGGGAGTAGTGACTCGAATATTTCCTGATGTGAGTGCCACATCGTGGGCTTTCATATCGCCCGCCAAGACCGTGCAAGGTGCTAGGGAGAACACAGTGTCGAAATCGTGATCTATGAGAGGACGATTTGATGCTAAGTAAGCTTACAAAAGTGCAACATCGCCTTCCGTCGTGTTTACCTCAATCGCTGCCGCTTCAAGCCTCGTGAGGCGAGGTAAAGCTGCCGGGCGATGGGGCAACGAGCGCCGTACGGTAACCGCCTCCGCGTTGGCGAGCATCACGGTCTATGCGGTAGATAGCCGTTTAGCTTCAGGTCGTCAGCGCTTATGACATTTGTTTCCTGAAATAAAAGAACATCGATGTCATGTCTATTGCAGAATAACTCGATAACGCTACAATTTCCTGGGCCTGTGTGACTGGAACGGCGTTGACGTTACATGCAGCTACCGCGAGAGGGCGAGTTCTGGTGTTTCCCTGCGTTCGGTGATCGTACATTGCGGGCTGTCACCTAAGCGCAGAGAGTTTGTAATAGTGTAGTGAGGTTTGTGACGTGCTGTTTCAGCTCAGAGACCTCCGTCTCCGTCTTAGCAGCAGGCGTGTTGTGTGAAGGGGCCTTAAGCGCGGCTGTGTCAGGGCGAGAGGCTCTCTTGAACTCCCTTTCGGACATTAGAGTGCGTCGCCGCCTCTGCCAAGCGCGCTGCTTGCGCAGGATGTTGTTTTGGTGAGAGCGCCGCTTTCGTTCGCGAAAGCACTACCTTCGGGTAATGCTCGTACCTACCTTGCGTGCGGGGTGTGCTTCTTGGGATTCGGCTTAGCAGTTTTGCTCTGCTTTGGCTAAACTTTTTTGCATTTGGCTGCTAAGGCTTTGTGGACCTTGCAGCCGGCGTAGTTTGCAGAGTGATTTGCTCCGCAGTTGCAGCAGACCGCAGGTTTATTGTTGCTGCAATCTGCAGTTAATTGTTATTGCTGTTTTCACAGTGTACTCTATCCTCTCTATATACATCCATAATTATCTTTGCATGTCCACTGCATTTTTTCCCAGTATGTAGTTAACACCTCAAAAATGTAAGTAATGTATTCATAACCCTTCATTGAATTTAAGTCATTGAACTTCATTTTCCTTGTGTTAAATGTGTCAATGGATTGAGAATATTAAGATAACTGAGGCTCTAAAGACTGCTTCGAAACCATTTATAGGTCTTTCCATTCCGTGGCCAGATCTTGCAAGGACATACTTATCACAGTATTCCTTTACATAAAACTACATGTTCAGTTGAATTGAACATACTGTGATTGGGGATAATCCTTGAAGCAGTATGCCCATCAGTTTTCAGCATTTCATTAACTACATACCTGTGGGTAATTATTTTTTAACATGTTATATAAGGTGCATTCAAATCGAAACGTGCCGGAGGCCCGAGTACCTGAATTTGAGGAATATTGGCCCTGACTGTTGAACCACTTGTCCCACATTGCGGATTTTTTTGGTGGTGGTGACCGTGGATGCCTCCATCGGAGACTTGGTTGTTTCGATTCTGTTTGGAAGTGATAACACCAATGCTCATCTCCAGCCACCACTCGTGCCTGGGACTCATTTTTTCCCCTGGTATAGCGCTGCAAATCATTACAGTGGACCAGTCTTGTGGTTAAAAACTGGGGCACCCGTTGGGCGCACACTTTGCGCCAGTTCAGTCTTTCCGACATGATGGTGTGAACACTTTCGACGCTGAACCCGACCTCGGCGGTCCTGAGTAACGAGTCCATCAGCCAGCTGGACGATGCTATCACAAATGCGGTACCATCTGCGATGAATGTCCATTCCCCCTACTCCTTCCGCTGTCAAAAGACGAACACTTATTTGCTCTCCTTTTGGCGCCCCCATTTCACCGCTTCAGCCAGGGTCAATAGTTCTGACTGGCAGGTACTGATTTTTGTTCCTAGGCCTCCGGCTCGCATCTTTTTTAATGCTCCTTTTATAACTATAACTAATATTGAAAGATGAAATTATTTTTTGTTCTCGCTTTGATTGTTTTACTTATGAACATATCAAAGAAAAGTAACAATATACCTTCTGAGTCAGTGCGATATACTTTACATTTCTACTGGCTTAAACACTCAATTCAATGGCCACGCTCTACTCATCCATGATGGGGTTGAGGCGAAAATGTTTACTTGGAAGGCAGATTCATTATCGCAAATTACTGAACGGAAACCTTAACACCTGGTCATGTATTTCGTGGAGCACGTACTTATGGTCAGCCGCTATTGGGAGACAGTAAAATTTAAAAGCAAGTGTTCTCGAGATTTCAGGAATCGAATCTCACTTTGTATGAATCTCAGTTTAAACAAAATATTTTCTACATGAATTGTTTAAAGCTGGAGGATTAGAAACGTTTGTGTTATAGTATTCAACCTTCCCTTTCGACAAAATGTTTCTTCTCGTCTGCAAATTATAACTGTTTTGCGATGGTTTTATTTGAATAGGTGAATAACTCTAACGTGACCATGCTGAATATAAATTTGGAATCCGTTTCACTCCATCGCGTGTTAGTTTTATATGATGTAAGAAATAATAAAGGTATAGTTTTACTTTCGACTCAAATACATTTATTTTTTAATGCAATATATCCACAAAAATATTTACAATATTTGAGCATTGTGATCATGTGATCTCATGTATTGGAACATTAATAACATTTTCTAATTATTTTTTCAAACGAACACGTTTTAGATTTCCTTGTGTGAAAAGTTTCTTTTTTAATCTTTCAGTGACAAACGATAGTCTGCTAACCCCCTCACATGCCACTTTCGCTGATAAGGTTTTCCATCTCCTTGATACCTTGGTGAAATCTTTCACCCTGCTCCTCACTGATACAACTAAGAAGAAAAAAGATCGAAAGTAGAAAAAAGTAGAAAGACGTGAGAGAGTAAGATATGTACCTTTACACTCATATTACACCCTTGCTGTCTAAACTTTTCAAGCATATTTTTTCCAATATTTTAATAATTTGGATCCTTGAGATCTCCTTGGAAGTTTTTAAAGCCGTCCATGCTTGTATTTTGGTCTGTGTCAGTATGTCTTTAAATTTGCTGTCTTTTTCAATCTTCCTTATCTGAGGTCGCACAAAATCCCTCTTTAATCTTTGCATCAGATATTTCTGGTAATGTCTTGCATATACATTTGTAACAGTTTTAACAAGTCCCAATTTTATGTGTAAAGGAGGAAGGAGAACATTTCTGGTTCATACGACTGGTATACTTGGTATACAGTATATTTTTGGTTCCTGGAATAAGATTCTTTCTCTGTTTCTAATATTTTAAGTCCAATTGTCAGGTCGTGCTCTGCTGTCCCATTCACGTAAGAAACATGCCATCTTCTTGTACCCGGATTGTTGACCAAGAAGCATGCCGATAACCTTAAGATCTCCGCACACCTGCCACTTATGCTCTTCGTATTTCAATTTCATGCTCTCGTATGTTTCCTTGAGAAGGACTGAATGGGCAATAGGAACTGATGAATATTTGTTTCCATTATATAATTAACACCTTTTCATACTGACATTTGAGGGTCTTATAAAAAGCTTCCAATTCACTTGTAATATTTTTCACGCTCCAAAGCGTTCGTTAAATCCAGTAATATCATGTATATTACTGTAACGTTCTCGACCGGTGAAATTATTAAAACCAAACTCATATTTAAACAAAGAAGTTTATTCTGGGAACAATTATACACTAAAAATACTTGGTCTATTTACGATTATATTACACTTAGTTTTTTCCTTTACACCGATTGCCGTTCTCTTGATGATTTATTTACACAATTCACTTCCTTACACACTATTTAATTTACACAGTTCTCTTTCTTCTTACAGTACGCCGTTCCCGATGCTCTGTCAGCGTCGCACTGCACCTTGACCCAATTCCGTGCGCATGACCACACTTCACTGGCGCACACCAGGGGTCGACTGCACTGCTGTTTACCCGATGCCCCACTTCACACTCAGCTCCACTGCAGACTTCAACTGCTGACTGCTGTATTCCCCACTGCACCACTGGTGTTTACCGCGCATGCACCCCTTTATTCTCTGGTCCTATCTATGACTGCTTGACTGCTGTTCACCTTGCACCACTCTACGCAGGTGCACATGTCCACAGCACAGCTTCCACTTCGGGATCACTTGACCGGACTTTGATGGCTTCTCTCCACTCACTGACGCCTTTTACTACCGCCCACTGACATTCGACTCAGTCTTCTCTACTACTAATCTTCTTTACTAACTGGATTCGCGGCCGCCGGAGCGGCGCATTATTTATTACCTGCCCGTGCGCTTGTCTCCAGGGCCACCCGGCATATTCTCCGGCTGGTTTTCTTTTTTCTTGCGACTCGCGGGAATAGTCCGGAACCCCGTTCTTCTGGATCTCGGGTTGGAGGAGCTAGGGCGGAAGCGAGGGCGTAGTCTATGATGTGTGTGTTGACGTGACGGGGATGGGAAGCAGAGAATGACGGCAATCCGCGCGCAACGAATTCCGGCATGTGATGCAATATTCGTTACAATACGATTCTCTTCTTGACAGAAGAACGGGACAAATTGCTCTTCACGGTGTTCATATCATGCAAATGATGTTCCTGGAGCTAGGAGGTTCTTTTCTTTTAGTCTTGATCCCAGGATTTCAGCAGCAGCCTTAGAAAGACCTAAGACCCTTACCAAATAATTAAGTTCATTTTGTGTGAACTGTTGAGACTGATTGACCTCTTCTTCTTCAACTGGATCTGAATCACTGCCATGGTCTTCAGAGTTTGTTTCAGAGTCTGAAGATGATTCGTTTCCAAATGTTTCTGTTGGAGAAGGCATAGGAAACCCCTGTTGATGAGCGACGGGCCCTTTGGTGACAAGGGATTTGGGTAAACGATATTTTTCTTTTTTTAAATTGTAGCCTGCAACGTTGCATACACAAAAGTATTCAATTATCTACACGATTTCGAGGCTAATGTCAAATCATTGGAGCAGCAAAAGGCATGCTCTTTTTCTTCCCTTGACTCCATTTCCGTAATTGTTGAACGCAAGTGTCACACTTTTTTGCGAGCCCATTTTTTGTCCAAATCACCAAGTTTTATGCGAAAGGCATGGTATGCCTTTTTAGCAACGTTTGTGATGTTCCATCTTTTTTTTTCTTGCCACAAATCTCTCACAAATTTGACAAAATATGACAGGATTATTTTTGCATTTCCTGGAAGGCATTTTATTTCAAAAGACACACATCGAACAAATAGAGCGTCTACACAGAAATGTACTCTAACTGAAAACTGATAGTATACTCAACATGAATTGATGTAAATGTAAGAAATGTATTGTTGTTGCTATAGTGTTGCCAAACGTAACAATTTCAAGAAGGAATTTCATGATATTTGTTTGCTTTCAACAGAAGTAACATATTAGATATGTCCAATACATTGTTCATAAAAGTAATAATTGTGAATAAATGGTCCGTGATAATAATCGTAAATAGTAAGTCGTGATAGTAACCGTAAATAATTCGTTTGCATTTTCAAAATCGGGGTGATGTACTTAATATAGAAGATGTATTTTGAAGAAAACCCCAGAATCACGCAGAGCAGTGTTATTGATTTTCGGAGTTAAATAATATTTTAAATAGTACTTATTAGAAATTAACTTCGAATTGTGTACACGTATACATTTCGTATTGAGAAATATTGACATACCCTTCCCTAATATATTATATTGTAACCACCGACCCACCTGATTACGTTCTTTTCCATCGGCGATACAGCATTGCCCGGCTGCTTCGTCGGTAGACTCCTAGGAGGCATGCATGTTTGGTCTAACTACTAGATTTGAAACACAGGTTTATTTTCATCAAAGTAAGTTTAATTATTGCTAGTTTCGATGTGGGTGAAGCCCAATACCAAATAATGCTTACGAGTAATTTAAAACTACTCTTAACTTAAATTTGCCGGCTGGCCTTCTTAGCTCGTGGGTCCTTGCCCTCTGGGGCGGTCTTGGCTCGGCTTACAGGGGCGGCGATTGGGCTTCCAAACGCTTGGCAGGTCTGGCAGCAGGGCGGCCAGAGTCGGCCCTTTCCCCCAGGTCCTTTTGTTGCGTCCGCGCGGCAGCGTCGAGCAGGTCAGCGTCGGCTCGCGGGAACCAAGTTACGCCGGCAGCGTTCGTCGGCCTGCTGGCGCCTAACGGCGCGGCAGCGGGCGGGCGACAGGGCATCGCCCCGGCAACTGGCAGAGCGACCTGCAGTCGTGCCACTCGTGCCCCGGCCCGTCGTCACTCCGAGCTCGCAGTCAGGCACTCGCAGAGTGTCCATTACCCTGGTTCCAGCCTCCGTCACTCGAGTCGGCCTGAGATGGCCCGATGGCTGCGCGGCATTCGGGCGACCAGAGGCGGAATGCCCTGGCTCCGTATCAATGTGACTGATCGTTCGACTAGCAGCAAAGTGCTGCTCCGTTCGCTGATCAGCTCTCCTCGCGGATCCGAATGTAAGTGCTCGAGCCTTCGTTCGCCGGCCTCCAGGAAAACTTGTGGCGGCGTGGCCCTCCCCCGCGTCATTTCTCGCGATTGGTGGGCGCGCATCACGCGGTTTCCCCGCCCTATCGCGGCGTAGCGGACGAACGCCTGCACCCTCGCAATTTCTGGGAAGCTATTGTCACACGAATTCCAAGAACTTAGGCGCGACGGTGGCGTCTTTCCCTATGCGTCACGGCTGGCGCGGGTCGCGCCGGACAAAGGGTAGCGCATTCCTCTGATCCCTCGGCGCGCCCTAACAGCCCCAGGTATGCTGAAACGGCTCGTTTCCTGGCGTCCTTCGCACCGGCGTGATTCCTTATAAAATTATTTTTCACGCGTCTCCACCAGACGTGCGACCGTCTCATTACAATATATTATTAGTATTTTGAACGTATCCTGAACTTGTCCCAAATTTCTCTCTCCCATTAATTGAGAATGCTATTTTATACGGAAAGGAGTATTTTATGGGCCGTTTCCTGTAACATTCAAAGGTTTAATTTTACAACAAAACCTCATGAACTTTTTTTGTATGAAATTTGGTCAACTTGAATTTTATGTAGAACACAAGATTCGGTAGGATTGATAGTTATGTAAACATATAAAAAAACTCAGAAAAACACCATTAAACAGTCACACTCACCCCCAGCTCCTCCCTCCGTACTTCAGGATTTTTAGTATAATGTGCGGAAGATACTAGCATAACAAACAATCAAGCAAGTTAATTTTTTTTCACTCGATTTTCCTAATTTGACTGGGCTTTAAATCCACTGAATCCTCCCGGAGCGATGAATTATGCTCGGTGGTGTACCGGTTAGCGTAACGAACTGTTATACCCAAGTTAGCGGGTTCAAACCCAATCGAAGCTGTGGAAGGGTAAAAAAATCCTTCGTACGCCTACCTTCGAAAGGGTAGTAAAACCAGCTGACCCATGTAGATTTACTGCATGTAAAAAATCCTCGAGCCTCCCTAATCTTTGAGCAAAATTCAAAAACGCCTGTTTTATCCCTAGAATGTTACCTCTCTGTGCCAGACAGTGAAAGGACCGTAGTGGACTATGCGTGGTTAGGCGGAGGAGCAGGCCACTTGACCTGAGCCTCCCCTCGGAAAATAAGGCATTGAATTGAATCATTAACTAAATCGAGAAATGGAAACGTCGTGCTAGTAATGTTATATTTTTTAATATCAAATATGATATTAATATCATATATGATAGCGTTTTAGCCCACTTTAATGCTACAATATCACACCTTCCGATTTTTTCTTCGGTCAGATCAGTCACTCGAATTGGAAAACCTAGAAGAAATAATCATCAGCCGCTAAAAGGTATATTTTCCTGATAAGAAAGGTGCCTTGTTTATACTGCGAAATAAAAACAAATTAAGATCTATTTGCTTTCATCGCAGAAACGATTTTACTCCTTAGCAACAAACCTATCTCTTTGATCTGAAAGATAAGACGAAGAGACGTACTGACGCTGGTGAGAAAGATCTCTATTAGGTTTAGCAACGGGTCTCCAATATTAAAAAAAGTAACTGAAACGGGATATCCCGAAACTGTGTACTACCGGAATACTAGAGGATTACGCACAAAACTGATCTCAAAAAGGCAATAGTATCTGCTGTTGATTACGGCTTAATTATATTTGTTAAAATACGGCTGAACGATAATTGTATACATGCGTTTTATATGTTATATGTAGGCGTGATCGAGATCGCCATTCCATCGATTTCGAGAGGGGGTGGTGTGCTCTCATCGCTTTGAGGAATAAACTTAAAGCTGCATTCTTATTATCGTCATCTGTGAAGCAACTATTTGTGAAAATCTCTACTTGGCAGAAACATTTTTAGCACAGTGAATTTTCGACCTACCAGCCATTCTTCACTCTACAAAGACTTGGTTGATTGCCTCCGAAAACGATCAAATGCTTACTCTACGTATTACTTTTTGTTATCTGGCGATTTCAATCTGCCAATGGCCCATGGAATGATATTCTTAATGGCTCGCGGATCATTTGTGATCCTGACCCTTTATCTATCGCATCACCTACTTAATCCATCATCGATATTACAGCAAGCCAGTATAACGAAGTCAACAGTCATGGATCACTTCTTAATCTTGTCTTTTCTGATCTTCATGACTTATCAACTCAGGAAAGCTTCCGCTACTAAAATGTGACAGGTACCATCTGGAACTATTGATAAGAATTCCACTTGAGAAATATAAAGACACTAACTCTAATTCCACAGTATTCTCTGATTTCAAGGGTGGCGATTTCTACTCGATTAACTATCGTTTTGACTCTATTGACTGGTTTTTGTTGCTTGAGAATGATATAAATGTAGATGTCGATTTATTTTATAATTGTTTGTTGCCATTGATGTTTATGTTCCAACGAGCTTCTTCAGACCCAGTTCTTTTTCGCCTTGGTTCACGCCTGAAATAAATAAGAATAGATTGCATAAAACATAAATCTTCTGAAGACAATGTTGTCTTCATTAGATTTGCTGAGCAGAGTAAACTGTTTAAAATGAAATCGGATACTTCCTATACGTCCTACATATCTCCCATCGAGAAATATACCCAGACTGACATGAAATTCTTCTGGAACTGCGCATCTTATTTGAGTGAGAATAAAGATATTCCTGGTAGAATTCATTAGGGAAACACATATTGTGATCAATCAAGTGAGGTAGAAGGTTTATTTGCTGACTACTTTATGCTATTATACGTGTCCCGTGTCTTTATAAAGTCTATTGGGCATGATGAGACTGATGAGAACTCCTTTGTAATAGATTGTATTCATCTGAATTTGGTCGATGTCTTTGAGGGTATGAGAACTTTAAATGCGAGTAAAGGGGCCGGTGCTGAATTTATTCTAAATATATTTCTAATAAACTGTTGATTTACTCTATCCTACCCAATTTGGATCTTACTGAGCAAACCCCTCTGCAGTGGTGTATTTTCTAGACGGGGGAAAATTCATCAAAGTGATACCGATCCACCAGAAAAAAGACAAAGCTGGTGTTTCGAATTATATACCTATTTCTATCTTGAATTCCATCGCTAATCCTTTTGAGAAACTGGTGGAGGTACACATAATAGATCCGAATCATTCTGATTGACAGAATGGCTGACCATCAAAATCAACGGTGACCAATCTCGGAATTATACATGTCTTTGCAGCTGAGGTTCTGGATCATGGAGGACATGTGGACAAGCCTTTGATCGGGTAGACCATAACATCCTAGGGTCTAAACTCTTTAAGCTCAGCCTGAGAGATCCACTGCTGGCTTGGTTTGGGTCCTATCTATGAGAGAAAACAACTTGTCTCCTTAAATAGTAGCAATTCGGTATATTACAATGTTCCCTCAAGTGTTCCACAAGACTCCCATCTCGGCCCTTTGTTTAACAATGATCTACCTCAAGTTATCTTGCTTTTTGCTGATGAGGCTAAATTGTTTTCCAAAATCCGAAGTGAAACCGATGCATTTAATCTACAAACAGACTTAATATCGCTTTATGATTGGTAATTGGAGAATGGCATGCTGAATATCGATAAATGCTATGTTGTAAGCTTCGCAAGAAAAAGCTCTTTCACAATGTATACACTACGAGTATTGACAGCCGTCCTTCGAAATCCGTGGAAACACTGTGGACCTTGGTGTGACCTATAATGCTCGATTGGATTTCAATTTGCACGTTGAACTGACATAACAAAGTCAGGAAAATGTTGGGTTTCGTGTTACGGAACATGAAAGTTTTTCGTCATATCCTGAGTTTCAAGCCACAATTCTTTGCCCTTGTATGACCTATTTTGGGATAGGCAGTGCTAGCCTGGTTACCCTATACTGATACTTCATCCACAATGATTGAAAGAGTTCTGAACATATTTATGAGACATCTGGTATTTATTGACAACAATCCTATGTCAATACTAAATCACAACTACGAGAATATCCGGCGCGAATGAATATTGATACGCTATCAGCTAGAAGACTGTACCATGTCGTCTTTCTACACTCCATTATTATATATGTGTGCTAATAAACTATCCAAATATTCTTTCTGAAGTGCTCGGCAATGTAAACAGAAATTTCACCAACCTTTTAATATATACCTGTAGAACAAACTAATTGTGTAAAAATGAATTCAACAGACTTGCACGTGAAGCCAATTCAATTAGGCATTGATATTGACTTCTTTAATAATAACACTCAAATTCAAGACGTCTCTGAAATATTTTTTGAATTTGTAGTCCTTTACTTCACTTTTATTTGAAGTGTTCATTCCGTACAGTAATTTTTATTCATCTATTTCTTTGTTTTTATTATGAAACTCATTTTATTGATTTTAGTTATACATTTTCTACACGAACTGTATATGTATGAGAGTATTCCGTTAATAAATAAAATAATTATTATTGTTAATATTTTTAGGGTGGTTTCCTGCCAAATTCGTGGAACTTCTTGATGAACGTAGTAAACAATATTCTTGTGCTGGCGACGATAGTGTTTCTGAAGTTGTAACAGACCTTGTGAGAGGAACTTTATGCCCAGCTGTGAAGCAGGTTCTAGAACATGGAATGAAGAGACCAAAATTTTTAGGTTTGTAAATGGAGCATTTCGATTTTAAATATGTGTTATGGAGGTATTGTGTATGGATGTACGTGATAGGATGAGCCATTTCACATGATAAAACACAGCGTTTGTCCCTCAGTATTAGCAAATAAAGAATTCCTTTACTCAGTGCTTGATTTATGAAATTGTAGATCCCGGAACGCACCTCAAATTAATTATTAATTTAATAGAAAAAAGTTATATATTCATTATATAATTTAATAATTATTCGCGATGTACCGGAAAGTCATTCCGTGTTCCGCCAGAAATCAAACCCTGTCGTTACAGTTTCTACATCATAGTCAGAATTATAGATTCCTGTAGAAAGTGTTTTTTTTTTTTTTTTAATTTTTTTTTTCCAGTTTTGTTGCATTTGTATGTCACCATATCTTTATGCCCTTTTGCAAGTTTTAAAGTGCTGTAGTAGAGTTAGGACGTGTTTAGCGTTATTTGTGAACGAGTGCACTGCTATTGCGATAGTCATCTGGTAGAGTAGTACAGACAATCTCAAATCGTGCGCCGGGTCTTTCAATATGCCACTCTGTTTGCACTCCAATTCCTGGACATCACAAAATTTTGTTTTTCTTCCAATCCAAATCGTTGTATACAAGAATTATTTTATTTCCCTTTGGTAATACTTAAAACTTTCGGCAGAGTTTCGGCAACCACACAAAAACACTACTGATTGAACGTTGTAAAAGAAGAGAACTTGCCAATAACCTGTTGTGCAGAAACAGCGTTTCTTAACAAAATGATATAAGAAACATTTGGTCATCCTCTTGAGAAGACGGGTGTTTTTATGTGAAATGCCCCATCCTGTATATAGTTATTGTAAAATAATAGAAATTTATTTTTCGCCAATTTGTTAGGGGGACCTTGTCATCCTTGGCTTTTTATTGAAGAAGCCGCCACAAAAGAAGTAGAGAAGGATTTCAATTCTGTATATAGTCGTTTGGTTCTGTGTAAAACATACAGACTTGATGAGGACGGGAAAGTTCTGACACCAGAGGAGGTTTGTATATCATGTTAACTTTAGAAGATAATTTGAAAATTACGTTGCGATATAACCATTATTTTTATTAAATACGGTAAATTAAAGATGTTGTCTGGTATCAAAACGAAGTTCAAAGCAGAACTTGTTTTCGACCCAGAAGCTGCAAGCTCTGAAGATGATCTCTACGCAATCGAAACGATCTTCCGCATAATATATTTTTGATACCAGACAACAGCTTTAATTTACCGTGTTCAATTATTAGAAGGTCACCAGCGGTCTAATTAATAATATTATTTTTATATACCATTTTATTAGGTTACAGCACTTACATTATGCTGATAAGGAATAATAATAATAATAATAATATTTATTATTATTATTATTATTATTATTATTATTATTATTATTATTATTAAGTCTTGAAAACTACAGGCATTGTATCGTATAAGTCATGCTTTAATGAGATATTTTTTGTGCAAAATATAGGCAATTTTTAATTTTTTAAATTTTTTTTTCGGAAACGACTCTATTTTTTTCTTTAAATTTTCTCATGTCAATCCAAAAATGTAAAACGCGTGTTATAATTTCCGGCAAACTTTACGTTTTTTCGAAAATTGCCAAATGTAAACATTTCAAAACCACGAAGTTCAAGATATATATATTTACATTACAATTTGTTCTAAAAAATCAGCTCTTTAAAAATGTCTGTGCTGTTCTGCATCACTACTAGTTTGGAATAGATTTCATTAAAGTAATTTTTATCATTAAAATTGAATTTTTGTTGTTTTTTTTATTTTGCAATTTTCGAGAGAAAAAATCGTTCACCAAAAATGGGAATTGCGCCATTTTTATAAACGTACAATTCTCTTGTCAAGAAATAATTGGATTGTTTTTGAGAAAATATTCCTTCTAAATTTTTTATTTCTTACGCAACACTACTAATATTTTCGAACATAACCTTATATAATGGCCTGACTTCGAAGAACAGATTTGAGGGGGGAAATCTCTTATCTTTTTAATATTGTAATTGTAAGACGACGTCAGAAATGTGTAACTTTGATTTTTCGTAAATACAGAGTTGAATGAAACGCGACCTGCGCCATTGTTTGGCGTGTTTTGGTCTATCCGATGAAACAATGTAATAGAAACAGTTGGAGTCATTTTCGATAAAATTATGAAAGTGTAAGGACTTCATGAAAAGTAGTACACCCCCCCCCCCCTACATCAAAATTTCAGTTTCAAATTCGCAGGACCTGAAGCAGCGGCAAATTACATTTCTCTATTCCTCCTAAGTGTTCTGCGAGAAAGTAAAAGCAAAGATAAACTGGGTTGTTTCAATAGCACATTTTTCTCGTAATAATGGTAACAGTTCCGTAATATTGTAATAATAATGGAATGTTCAAAAGTGATTCTAACCCACAAAAACGTTTTCTCACAGGGATTCAAACTCAGGGACTTAAGTTTCCTAAGCATTTTACGTATGTATATGCTACGGCAAACGCTGTCATCACTAGAGGTCGGATTTTAGGGACAAACTTGCTAATATGTGCTAAAAAAGGAGCCAAAATATTGAAAATAGCCGCAAAAACTACGAAATCAAAGCTTGTTTAGGTACAAATATATTTCATGATTTTATACCATAATATGACATTCACATGAAAGGTTGAAAGAAAATAGGTAAGTTACATACAAAGTACATTTTCAAAACATGTCCACATCATCATTGTTCTTTGTAATGAGGTTCACATCTTCACCGTTCTCTGTGCCATATAAAAGTAATTATATTGTCTTACATCTAATGTTAAAGTTATCGAAACTTAAACGCTCATCCGTCAGAAAGTTAAGTAACTTGAATTTTGGCCGCACAGTGTTCCATTTTCCGAAGAGCAGTCATTCTAAACTCTCCTTTGCCACTTTGGCACCTATTTAGCTCAAAATTCCCCTATGTTCAGCGGCCGACAGTTGCCCCTCCAATTTGTTAATAAATGCCCAAAGGGCTTTGAAGTGCACACACAACGATGTTCGACAAGAACATTTGTAGGATATTTAGTAAGCACGTTCTTCACCAACAGTATACTACTTCTCATTCTTTATGCAACGCAATTCAACAGCTGTATACAGCGCGATGTGCTATAAGTTTTCTTTGAAATATGTCGTTGAGTTACCGGTGGGAGGTAGTAGTTGCGATCAAGCTCTTCGTTTAAACAGCGGTTGAGAAAACATCAGATTTGGCTTCAGAAGTGCGCAAATGTTGGACGTAAAATATCATCAGAAAAAATGTCCTTTGTCTTAACTGCGATAACTGGTAATGAACAACAATGGGTCTCCTTAACTTTCGTTCTTCAGAGATTAAACATAGAGACAGGTTATTTTGGAGCAAAATGTAGCAGAAGTAAGTGCATGACTTGCAAAAATATTGATTTAACTTTGAACAGTGTTTGTTCATATAATGTGCACATTCAAAATAATTATTTTTTGTGGGTAATAATTATGAAATAGGGGAAAGATGTGGATAGAGGGTGTATTTAGGTGCAGTGGAGTGGTTTAGGTGCAAGAAAAGTTTCCGAAATGCTTAATTGGGTTACATAACATTGGAGATGAAAAAACAGAAAGCTAATAATGCGCTTTGTCCGTAGGTGCTCCACCAAAAAATCTTGCCCTTAGTCATAATTTAAGACCAGATTCCCGTGTAACCAGAGGTGGATTTACGCATAGGCCCCGTAGGCACGTGCCTACGGCGGCAAATTTTCAAGGGCGCAAACTTTTCTTGATATTTTCTAAAACAAATTTAGGTTCTCTAAAAACTATGACAGCATAAATCATATTTGTATCGTATTGGTCTTATTGTTGCTTTAAATCGACGTGAAACTGCTATTATGACCGAGGTTTGGGGATTTATTTTAGACCGCTTAAATGCGTCGAACAAACAACTGCAAAAAGTCGAAATCGATTTAAGTTCCGTGTTTGGTATTTACACTTCGCTTGTAGAACTTTTAAAAACGATCAGTGGCAATTTTGAATTTTTTGAAGAGAAGGGTAAGAAGCTGTCAAATACTGAAACGTACGAATCGGAAAACAAAAGAAAAAGGAAACATAAAATGCAATGTGATGAAACTAACGAGTATGCAGCAGAACTAACCGCACGAGACAAGTTTAAAATCGATACTTATTTGGTTATTGTTGATAAATTACTTGCAGAATTGAATAAGACACTTGAAGCGTATAAAAATGTATATGACAAAGTTAAGGCTGTCATTGAAATAGAAAAATTATCTTTGATAGATTTGGAAAAAGGAGCGATATTTTTATGTTCACAATTTCCCCAATATCTTGAAGAGTCGCTTGTTTCTAAGCTTATACATTTAAATTCGAATTTAAAAATCCTTGACGAAGATGTTAAGCCAACGAATCCTGCAGCTTTATTAAAGTGGTTACGGAAAGAAGAATTAGAATGTATTTATCCTAACGTTGACATTGAACTTCGATTTTTTTATGTATTCCGGTGGCCAATTGCACAGCAGAACGTTCATTCCCTTGTTTAAAAAGTATTAAAAATTATTTGCGTTCTATAATGACAGAGTATCGACTGAATTCCTTATCGTTATTATGTATCGAAGAAAATTATCTCAGCGTTTTAGATGATACTATAATTATTGATGAATTTGCTCACCAAAATACACGTCGCAAAATTTTACATCAATAGACAAATTAGCTATAATTAATAAAACATTATTTCAACTGTATAAAAAACCCCATCCAAAAAGTTAAATGTTATATTCCTTGTTTATAAAGGTAAATCGAAAATTATAAAAACTGTTACAACGTCGTAATTTCGTCGTAATTAATTCTAATCGTTCAGTTGTTGTAAATAAAAATATATCATATTCATATTTAATACAAGCTATTTATTTGTCTACTTCATTAGATTTTATGATTTCAGAAGTATATGAATCTGAAAGTAAGGCCCGTTGACGAAAGAAAACATGTTGCAATTCTAGTTGTCATGTTATAGTTTCCTTTTAATGTTAACGTTTCAGTGTTGAAACGTTAATAATGTTGAACGTTACATCCTATAAAGATACAGTTTATATCCAAAATTAGCTAATACAAAAAAATTATTTAATTTATGAAAACAATGTGCAAAATGTAATGTTACTTTTAAAGTTAAAACGTTCAAATTAATGAAGAATTGTTACTGAAACGTTACAATATGAAATGTAACATTAATTGTAAACAGAGGGCGGCAAATTTGATGTGCCTACAGGTGGCAAAAATATTAATCCGCCCCTGCGTGTAACTGCATCTTTTCTTTGCTGACTTGAAACTGGATGAAACCTTAACAGAAATTTGAATCATGAAACCGGCGTTATTTTAGTACTTGTACTTTGCACAAATTTCACGTTTTAGGGTTACTGCAATATAGCACGTTTTAGGTAGTCTTGCCTGAAAATCACACATTTTGGAATTGTAGTGGACGAATTTTCAAGATTTATAAGTTCATTGCATAAAATATAATTTTTATATTATTAACTTTTAATTTATCTTTTTTAAAGGTTTCATTTAAGAAAACTGCTTTTATGATATCCAACAAAGCATTCCGGTGATCTGTAAAACCCGAGTGACGTTTAATTCGTGTCAATTCTGAATTTTGTTTGTTTAAAAACTTCCTTTCATGGTGCCTATTGTCTAATTAAAATTTCTGAGGGATTTCATTTGGAAGTAGAGATATGCGATGATACCACGAACTAGGTCCGCGGCTCTTTGTTTGCGGTCGATCTTTCCAATCCGATCATATATTGTAACGTTAATTAACTGGCCGTGCGTCGGGCATGTCAGTTTATAACACAATTCTTGTTCACGATTATCTCGCCTCGCGTTGGTCAGATATTTTGTAGACTACATTAACCTTGTTACTAATGAATCCTATTTTATCATGCCTCATGCTGTGTAGCCATTTGTGACGTTTCTACAATTCTTCTAATTTAATTTGCCCTGCTATGCCCGTAAATTAATTGTTCTAATAACTTATAATTGGGCTAGCTCTGTTTTTTCTTTTTAAGATCTTGCATGAGTTCGACGTACAACATACGTCACCTTACCTGTTGCACGTGGATGTGTGACTGTGCAAAAATCACGATTCCTGGAATTTCTGTAGAATTTACTACGTACTGGATTGATGGCAATTTAATGAAATATCAGCCTTTCCTTTTCAAACAACAATTAACATTTATTGCGAAACTAATAATTTGTATCGAGCTTGTTATTCATAAATGATTCTATGGCCTTTGAACATTGTTAAACAGTACCGCTTTGATAAAGTTCGTAAGCTTACGGAATGTCTTCTCGGATGGTTCAATGCCGCCGTCTTCTCCAAAAGTTCAAAAAAAGATTTTCTGGGTCGTCCTAAGGTGTAATGTATGAACTTATTGTCCGTGTAAAATATAACTGTATCCCGACTGTTGCAAATTATAGTCTACTATTCGTAAATCCCTACATTTGCTCTATATTATATCGCGTCGTGAATTTCCGTCACTAGGTTTCAGGGGAAACCTCTATTATCGACTACTATTTCCTTTAAATTAACAATTTAAAATTCCCACTACAGAACTAACCTCATGCAAACCCACGAACCCGATGTCTAAATTCATTAAAATGTCGTTTAAAAATGTCAATATTTACTCTTTTGAAACTCAAATAAACAATACTGCTTAGCCTACACTATTATGGACTGATCAACCAAACATTCGCCCACAACGGAAATATACTATGGCTAAATTAATATGTTATAATGTTCATTACCATCTGAACTGCTTGGCTACTTCCGTGGTAATGAGAATATCTATCATTTTGCTACAGGTAAATATTCAACGTCGTCCCCTAATCAATCCAGCACTCCACACCTATGTGTTTATGTGCTGTGCTATGCGTATTCCTTGGATTTTAACATTCTTGTTCCATTAATTTAGTCGTATCATACCATATTGTGACGTACCTGGGAAGCGGTACTTTCACGACAAATAAATTATGCAAGGGACAGGTACAT
>BOPP01000444.1:117920-128446 GCA_017312745.1 Gryllus bimaculatus
TATATATATATATATATATATATATATATACATACATGTATATATATGTATGTATATATACATACACATACATGTATGTATATACATACACATACTCATACACACAACACACGTTTTGTCAGTCTTCGCTGAAATTACCAACATGAGATCTAGCATGCGCTATTCACATTTGACCGTATGTCCGGGCGCTAGTGGCAAGCAGTACTGCTTCAAATTCATCGAATTTCTCTGAGCGGGCATTGTCCTAAATTGAGAGAGGAAAAAACGCAGTTTTGACCGCTTTTAGCTGCGTGCACACGTACTTACAAAGTGTAAAGAATAACCAAAAATCAAACGTACGTTTCTAATGCGCTGGGCCTCGAGTTCGTCATAATCGATCGGGGAATATCAATTTTGCAAAAAATAATCTGATTGATTTAGACTGCACTATTGACCACAAATTAGTGGAGAGACACGTTTTGCCGTCAAATATTTGGGGATCAGGGACTCCCAAAACGTGTATTCTGTCTACACAACATTTTAGCATGAGTAAATTTACTACATCCGGGAGTAAGAATTATTCCATTTTCAATATCAGGGTCGCACAATCTTCTTTGTTCTTTGCTTTACAGAACATTGATGTTGGAGAATGAACTTGGAGTTTCTCAAGTTCCAAACTGTTATATTGCAGGTTATTATTGGAGAGCAAGGAAATCAAATATGGGTCCTGTATATGGTATTATCGTTAGAAATAATATTGGTTCTATCTCCTTGACGGAATTAAATGTGTGTTCAGTTGATAATGTTTTTGAAATATCTATAAAACAGTAATCCGTAATTTTATTTGGGGAGTTGATTACGTGAGCTCATACTGCGTTATTCAAACATTTTCGAAAAATAATATTTTTTTTAATTCTCTGATCGAGTACAGCGAATTGCCATTGATTGTTTTCGAGCGTATTATTTACAATATCCCTCAACTACAATATTTCTCCTTGGGACGTGGCGGTGATCTTCCCCCGCTGAATGGCGAGATCCGGCACCGACCGACCTGCGAGCGAGGTTTTCCCCTCAACAAGGTATCTCGCCCCAGCTGGGACAAGCTTTAAGCTCCGACCAGTCTCCTGGAATGTGTGGTAGTGTAGTGCATGTTAATGGTTAGAAAGCAGAAAGGATTCTAAATGACATACTTGTTGCTCTAAATCAGAAAGAAATTCCCATTGCTTTGTTTATAGCTTTATCAAAAAATTTCGACATTATTGGTCTTTACATACTGTTATCAACAGTTGAAACTTAGGTAATGAGAAGCATTGCACATCAGTGGGTAGTTATATCTTAACTTTCAAATGATTGTCAACTAATCACAATCAAGTGGACACAATGTTAGAGATAAAAAAGATTTCAACCCATTTTCCACAACCTATAGTGATAAATGGTTGTGTACAACAAGGTTCAATCCTAGGACCTATTCTATTTCTTTTAAACGTCAACCACGTACCCCTGACTACAAAATTATGAAATAGTTATATTGCAGATGACACAAACATTATTATTGAAGCAAGTACCCAACAAACTACAAATAGAAGCACAAACGGCGGAAGAGAAACTAGTCAAATGGTTCCATGAAAACAAATCCATAAACATCAGTTTCCCTAAACTTCAGAAATCTACTATCCAAATAAAAGGCTCCAGCGTGATTAATCATAAAAATATTCCTGTAAAAAAAAGCTCAAGAAACAACTTTCCTTGAATTGACTATTCAATGTGATATAACAGAAACATAGGTTTAAATAACACTCTTACCATGTTGTGTTATGCAATCTACATCGTAGGGTAAAATTCTTACTTAGATACACTATGAACAGTTTACTTTGCAAATCTTCATTCTCATCTAAAATATGGAATCTTATACTGAAGAAATGTTTCAAAATATATGCACACCTTCATTATCCAAAAATTAAATGTTGAGAACAATAACACAAGCACGAGTCCTGCAAACCACTGTTCAAAAAATTACAAATGCTACTTCTTCTATGAATGTACGTATTTGAGGTAGTAATCTCCACAAAAGAATACCCTTACAATAAACAAGGATTCTTTTACTCTAAATACAGTTCATAACTATAATACTAAACAAAAAAATGTGCATGTCCCTCACAGTGAAACTTCACTCTTCCTAAAAAGTATGGGGGTAAAAATTTGGGGGTTATTTACATCAAGCCCCCAGACATTTTCAAAATTTTCCCAAAATCGATGCCACATTTCTTTAAATTTCTTGTAAAAATAGAGTAAAACTCACCAGTAAAGGTGGTGTATGTTCCATTTTCAGAGTTAAGTCTGAATTTTCGAAAAGTTTAAAAATTTTGACATTTTTTCGGCGTCTTCCTACAACTATAAAATTGAAGATTTTTCGTTCAAATAAGACTAGTTCTCCATAGCGAGTTCTTTCATTAAAGTCATTTACATTTTTTGGAAATTATGGTTGTTTTCGCGCAATATTGCGTGCAATATGTCCAATTTTAAAAAGTAACAAAACCAGAATTTCTCTAAAACTGCTCCAATTTTTTTCTTTAAACGTTTAGTAGAGATAGTGCTAAATGTACTCTGAGATGGCTTGAATGTCAGTTTATTCTTTTGTTTTTTCAAAAATTACAAACATGTAATTTTCTTGACTTGTCTCTCACGTCCTTAATATTTACATTCGGGTCCATTCTTCTCATTATATTTATGAGTAGATTACTTTATATTAATGAGTGCTGTAAATAATGTCATATAAATGTTTAGAAACAAACTCCATTTTCTCAAAAAGTCTCCAAAATTTTCGAACGTATAGCGCTAATTAAACTTTTTAATATGGCGTTAAGTTCATTTTAGGTATTTTTTGTTTGCTCTTTTAAAAATTACACAAATGTAATTCTTTTTGAAAGATCTCTCACGCCGTTAATATGCACATCGAGCAATTTGTAAACCCTATTGTATTTGTGAATTAAAGTGCTCAAAATGATTTCTAATGAAGTTTTTCGCAAACTCAAAAATGCTGTGTGAAAAAGGTCTTTAAATTTCTAATTTACACTAGCGCTTAAACGCCATTTTCGTGAATACGGGTCCAAATTTTTCAAAGAAAATTGCCATATGACCAGGTTTTACTGTTCGTTAATATTCCTAAAATAATATTTCCGTTCTACTATTAGGAAACCGAAAAATTAATTTCAATAAATGTACTTTGGACGGCGATAGATGACAGTTGGCAAGAGTATGTGCCAAGCCCGAATAACTAGCCGAGACCAAACGAAATAGAAAACTAATATGGGAAAAGCAGTCCCATTCTGTTGCTCCACTACTTTAGCCATGCGATATCCTCAGTCAAATCACATCTGTCAGACATGGGATATACCAATTCTAAATTGAACTCATTATTGAATATGAATCTGTGAATGAATGATTTTACGGGATCAATATTGTTAAGTGAACATTCATGTCAATACAAGTCATACGTTCTTGCAAAATTGAGTTCAGAATTGAAATTTTCTTTTTTGGTCATGCTGCAGCAGTATTGAGATTCAAAATGTGGAAATGATTGTTTTCTTACAAAATTTTTTGAAATACGGGCGTTGATTTTTTTCTACCTTCATCTCTTTTTGGTTTGCATGTTTGTTCACCTTTTTTGAAATTGAAGCGTTGCACACAGTTTTTGGCTTATAATAAGAGTTCTCAGGAAAAATACCTAACATACTGGTATCTCTTCTTCGTTTACATGCAGGAAATAGGCAAATTAGTGTTTCTTTCTTCTCTCAACATTTTTCACTCGGACAGATTGTTGACCCGTGGAGGTGGGTCGGTACGTCTTGACGGGGGATTTATCTTCCCCCATTATTCATTCTCATTCTTTGATAACATCCTGTCTCATTTCTTCTACCCCTTCTATTTTACTACCCTCCCCCTGTATGCATAGCGACCCGTGTCGGAGGGAAAATGTGTCCTGGCAGTTGAGGCACCTGTTTCTTTCCGAACTGCCCCTTGTGCTACTTTCTGCTTTGCTCTTAGGGATACATTGTTTACGTATTTTGGCGAACATTCCTTGCAGGTTTCCAATACATTTGCTTTGTCCTCGAACTCTTCTAGACGGACAGTCGGGAGCTAACCCACTCTCGATCAATCGGCTCGGACTAGATATTGTTCTGAACTCCAGGGTGGGAGGGGAGATCCACAGCGAGGCAGCGCTGTCATCCCCTCGCAAAACACCGTGCCAACTCCGGCACTCCGATAGTGTGTCCCGTTGTTCGGCTCCGTGCTGTGTGGGGACCACAGGGATGAAGCTTATATCCATCTCTATGGATATAAAACCTCCCTCGTCCTCTTCCGCAAGGAAGAAGAGATATCCGGAACGAACTATTGATTTAGTTAGTGTTTCTTGTTGTTTTTTTGCAAAAGATGACTGACCGAAAAAGTCTCGTTTCCTCGGGGCATGCGCCGAGGAAGAAAAAACGTTTAGATTCGTAAGTGTCCGTCTGGCTCGGGCCATAGAGGAATATTACGGGAAGCTCGAAGCGGTCATGCGACAGAAATGGGACGATTCGTTTTGAAGCACGTACCGATGAGCACATTGATCGATTTTGAAAACCAATCCGATTGCCGGCCTCCGTGTGGAAGTGACGACGCACACAACCTTGAACCTGTGCAAAGGCGTAGTGAACCACGAAGACCTTGCTTCCGAAAATGAAGAACTAATCACATTTTTCAAGAGTCAGTGCGTCACTGAAATGTATAGATCGAAAGGAAAGAGTAGGGGAAAGTTCCTTACGATTTGACAACCCTGTTCCTTACGTTTGACTGTTCGTCTCTCCCGGAAAGCACCGGTTCTTTCTACAACGTCCATGTGCGACAGTATGTACCAAATCATTTTGCCCTGATTTAAGTGCCATCGAGCTACGATATATGTCGGTAAGCCCAAAATACGGGCATCAGTCACATCCACATCCGTGTGGTACTCCATAGTTCTGGATCAATTATGATGGTGACCGTCCAGCCAGCTACAAACGGTGCCCTACCTTTCTCTGGGAAAGGGAGATTCAGAACATAAGAATCACCGAAAAGGTTTTCTTCCCTCAGGCCAAATGTCGGCACCAGTCTAGAAATCTAGTAGACCTGTCACGATTCTTCTCCAGTAATTTAAACCCCTAGTCCTCACGGGAATCAGTAAATTGTCAAACACAACATGCTCGTGCTTAAGTAGCGCACTTCAGTTGTCAGGTGTCGCCTATAGACTTCCCTGAAGATATGGCGGCCATCCAAGGAAGGACAAGCTGGTAATAATAACAAGGAAAGGTAATAATTCCAACAACGTTTAAAAAACGTAGGCATAATCGCTACCAGCCAAAGATCACTTCTACTGAGCCCCTTAAGGAAATTGATTCTAGTCGGATATTGCGTCTGAACAAAAGGTTTCGAAGTCCCGTCCACGTACTACTTTCGAGACTCGCATTGAGTGATCCTCCAGCCCCTGTAAATCTCGGACGCCTCTCGCCAAAAAAAACGACACAGGCGGCCATCTCCAGCAGCAGTGAAGATGACTCTGCTTTTGAAGAATACCACGAGAGTTCCTCTACAACTTTTCACAAGCTGAGACAGAAAAAAGCCAAAGTAGTAATTCTCTACAATGTCTCTGCCATGGAATTTAAACAACTTTCGTACACATTCAGAAGAATTGAGATTGATTTCTCGCCATAGACCATCTATAGTTTGTCTTCAGAAAACTCATTTTCAACATCATCCCCTCTCTCTTCGCGGGTTTAGCATCTATCTGTTTGATCAAGCTGACGGACTCCGTGCTCACGGTGGTGTCGCGGTTCTTATCCGTGACTTCCTGTTCTCGGAGGAACAGAACGTTCAAACTAACTTTCAAATTGTATGCATTTCGATACACCTACCGTCCCTCTCGCTGAAGGTGTGCAATATATATATATATATATATATATATATATATATATAGTAATGCGCACTATTCCGCCTGGGGGGCACAAGGACCCTGCCCGAGACCTGCAATATACCTGAAAATATTATTGACAACGATAACATAATCCTGAATACTGGCTGGAGCACACATTTTTCCGTGGCTACAAACACTTTCTCGTCCGTTGATCTGGTTCTGCAGTCCTCTCTCTATTATCTTTGAGTGGTCTGTTTTTGGAGATCTGCATGGTAGTGACCACTTCCCCGTTCTAGTCAATTTCGATATACCCGACCTAAACGTTGCCCGTCCTCCTTGCTGGCTAAGGCCACCAAGCTGAGTGGGAAACATTGGAGAAAGAAATGCCGATATCGGAAACCTGCCCAAACGATATCGATGCTAAGGTTGACCATATTACTGATGCCGTTCTTCTTGCAGTATCAATTACCGTCTCGAAGTCGTCGGGTCTCTCACTACATCCTTCCGTGTCATAGTGTAATGCCGACTGTGCCATCGCAATGCGTGTTCGGAAAGAGCATTAGCAAAGCTTAGTAGGTTCCAACCATGGTTAATCTGATCAATTATAAAATATCACGAGCCAGAGCTACATTGACCATACGAGAAAGCAAGGCCGCGTTCTGGAGAGCTTATATTTCATCACTCTCTTGCCGTACGCCCCCTACAGTAGTGTGGAGAAAGATTCAACAGATCCGTGGAAGACTTCCTTCGCCGTCTGTCCCAGGGCTTCTGGTAAATGGAAATCTTCACACCTCACTAGAAGATATAGTTGAAGAATTGGCCGCTCACTACGAGCATATCTCCAGCTCCTCACACAACTCTCCTAGCTTTCTGAAGACCAAAAGAAGAATGGACAACTGCAGAGTAGATTTCTCGAGTCGCGTGGAGGAAGATTACACTGCTTCTTTCTCCATGGGTTAATTTTCCTGAGTTCTCGCTTGTGCAAAAGATCCAGAACCAGATATACATAACCAAATGCTTAAACACTACCGGAAAACATTCGTTTTTCCTCAGCATTTTCAATCTGATTTGGAATGAACATGCCTTACCAAGGATTTGGCGTGAAGCCTTTGTCATTCCAATCCCTAAAGGACGAAAGGAAAGAACAATCCCTTCAATTTACCGCCCAGTATCGTTTACAAGCTTTGTGTGCAATATTTTAGAGCGAATGGTAAACAATAATCTGGTTTGGCTCCTGGAACAAAGGAATCTATTTACACCTTTTCAGTGTGGTTTCAAGAAGAACAGATCAACCATGGACAACGTAGTCTCCCTTGCGACACATCTCCACTTTCGTGCCACGACAACACCTGGTAATATTTGTTTTGGTTATAGAGAAAGCGTATGACACCACCTGGAGGTACGGCATTCTTCGCACTTTGCATTCTTGTGGCTTTAGGGGAAGGCTCCCTTCGTTTGTAGTAGATTTTCTTTCGTCAAGATCTTTCCGCGTCCGCCTTGGGGACACGTTATCCTCACGTCACCAGTTAGAAAACGATGTTCCCCTGGGATCAATTCTGAGTGTCACTTTGCCATTACTATCAATGTATCGCGTCAGTAATTCGAGAGCCTGTGCTACTCCTCTAAGAGTATGCAAATTATTAAGAGGCAGTTATAGCTTGTCCTCAACAAATTGCAAGAATGAAGTGATAAAATTGGATTCAAGTTCTCATTTCAAAATCCAGTTGCATGCACTTCAATAGAATTCATCACCTCCGTACCCATCCTGATCTTTTGGGGAGTTTTCAATTTCCCTTCGTCGAATCCGCCACTTTCATTGGCCTGACATTCGACAAGTTTAACATAGCGAAAGCATGTTCAAAACTTGGAGTGCGGATGTGTATTACCATTGAACCTTCTTCGCACCCTTACTGGTTGATCATGGGGCGCAGCCCGAGTATGTGATTTGCGCCTATGTAGGACAATTATCCGTCCTATTTTAGTTTATGGATGTATTGTTTATGGGCTGGGTTTCCATCGACCCCCGGTCATTGAATGTCATACACAATGTCCGTATATTGATCAGCACAGGCGTCTACCGCACAAGTCGCATTGAATGCCTCTTGGCTGAGGCTGGTGAACCATCCCTGAGCCGAAGGCGAGATAACGCAATCGGCTCGTATGGCGCGATAGTATCAGTTATAAATATTCCTTCTTGCCAAGCAGTTCTTCACTCAAGTCACAGAACATCTCAGACCATCTTACCCCATCCTCCAGGTATCCGTTTCTTCACGCTTTTGCAGAATCTCGATATAAAACTCCTCATCCCTGTGAACCCCCTCTCCCGAAGTCTTGCTTCCCCTTGGAACCTTCTCCGGGTTAAAACAGACCTGGGACTATCCCAAATCCTCAACTCCCCCAGTATATTTCTGGAGGAATTTCAGGAGACGAAATCCATATATCCCGGCTATAATTTCATATACATTGATGGTTACTCCCAAAATGGTAACTTAGGGTGTGCCTTCTATTGCCATAGTGCCACGCGGAGTCTTCTAATAGACTCATCGTGCACCGCTTATGCTGCAGAAAAAAATAGACGCTCTTGGAGGCACTTAAGTTCGCTGATTCGATGACATTAAAGGAATCAGTGATCTGCAGTGTATTCTAATAGCTCGCCCGAATCAATCTCCTGCTTCTCTTCTGGTGACCCTCTGACAACAATCATCCAACACCAAATTCATCATTTATTGGTTCGTCTTTTAATTTGGATTTTTGTTGGATCTCTGGCCACGTTGGGATAATAGGAAACGAAATTGCTGACCAGGTAGCAAACTCGACTCAAAGAAAACTGAGGTTGTCATTCTCACAGTCCCAACAAAAGATACCACGTTGTTTATCAAACGCTCTATTCTCAGTGCATGGCAAACAGAGTTACAAAATTCGGATTTTAAGCTCACGGAATCAAGGCTTCCATAAAGCCTTCGTCTTCCTAATCTCGTGGATCTAGTCGCGAGTAGATAATTCTGACACGCCTTCGAATCGTCTCTACCATTCTCCCACGGACATCTCCGCGGTGACCCACCCCTTACTTGCTGTAGTTGCGAGACAGAATCTACCTTGGAGCATGTTCTTATGCACTATAAGAAATAGCTTCACCTTGCTAGCTCTCTTGCACAGGTACTTGGTAATGCCAGGATTATGCCAGTTATTCGGCTTATAGTTGGAGATTTTAAACTGTTTATCTGATCTTTTCTGCGTGACCCTTTTTAATTGAACACATTTATTTTTAATTTTTATTCACATTTTGCTTTGCGTTAAAAATGTTTTAGTGTGGCACTGCTACAATGCGTACTGCTCTTCAAATAATTTGACACGGGCGCCCGCAACCTTACCTGTTGAAGCGCCCCTAACCCTTAATAATAGTCATCTGACATTGTTGGGTTCTGAAATTTTTAAGATTGTTTTTTTCCCATTTCCACATACGGAGTGAAAAATATTAGGAATTCCCGACATTCTTTTAAAATTTTGTTCGAACACTTATGTTTGCATTTACAACGTTCCATGAGTCACCTTTTCGTTTACTATTTTACCTGCTGTACTGACAAATTCTCTGCCGCACTCGCGATGTCGTTTACGTACATTTTTCTTCCACTTTTACTTTCATTTTGTAAGAATCGTTATGTAATCGTGCTCCGTAAAATGGCGAATTTTTAGCCAAAAACCTTTTTGCCGGGCACTGATAACGAAAAATTATTTAAATCTTGCTGCTGTATATAGCAAATTAAGTCCTCTCCTACGTGGTGGAAACCAGAATTCATGTTTTTGTTGTTCCTTGATAACGAACTCGATTGGCGGCTAATTATCTGTCTGTCCGTCCTTCCGTCCGTTTATTGTCACGCTGACGCCTGAATCGTTCAGCCTATATTCTCCAAAATTGATAATCCCCGATTGATATGAACGAAGTCAAGGTTTTGGGAGCTTAAACGAATATTTTCATTTTTGAGGGTACTTTACGCAAAACCTTTAAAATATTTTCAAAATTTTCTCAAAATTTGCACCAAATGTTCTGATTAAACTTTGTCTTTGGATAGCCTTAGGGACGCTTCAAAGGTCTCATGTTCGTTGAAACCCTGATTTATTGAAAATTACAAAAGAGCAATTTTGGGGGAATTTTGCTTCTAGTATGATATTGAAGATATATTTTCTGAATGAAATCGGTTCATTGAAGACAGATCTTGAAAAAATGTCTGCATTTTGTTTTGAAAATATGAGAAGTTTTCATGTAAGTTTGCTGGAAATGTAAGCATTTTTTTAATTTCTATTTTTTAAGTTTTAAAAGATTTTTTCTCTGAAACGGCATCAAATTGTCTTTAAATTTTCTCATCATGTGTATCAAAGGACGGTAAATATTAAAACACTAGTTTGATTTTGGCGAACTGTATTTTCGAAAATTGCAAAAGGGTACCATTTTAAAACTACAAAAGTGAAGATTTCTGTCGTTCACTTAGTCTGTTCCAAGGAATCAGTCCGTTAAAAATGGCTATTTAGCAATGTGCTATTTTTTTAATGAGTCGTGTTTTGCGTGTGTGTGTGGATTTGGAATTGCAATATATATATATATATATATATATATATATATATA